>PVKP010033627.1:0-24883 GCA_004027715.1 Plecturocebus donacophilus | reverse complement strand
TCCACTCGTTCTCTGCGCTTTCACTGGGAGCTACATTCCTGAGCTGTTGCTAGTCGGCCATCTTGGATCTCTCCTGAAAACATCTTTTTAACCCACAATACACAGGCATGAAATTAATGATTGTCATAATGCATATGCTCTATTTTACTTTGGCAGGTCTTTATAATCAAATACTTCATTATTTTTCCAAAGATAAAATATTCCAAAGTGTTTGCTACCTCTCTAATCTGTCCTGAGATGATAAATGCCTTTCATATAACTTTGTTGACATTCAGTCTTATTCACTGCTTTGTCATCAATTGGATCTCTTATTTTCTCCATAGACCATGTTATCTATTTAAAGCAATGATTAGAATATCTGGGAATATTTATTGGAAGTCTGTTCTTTGATGTATTTTCTTTGGAAACTGACAATGTATTCTACAAATATTACCATTGCAGGAGGAGGTAAGAAAAGTTATCTTGTCTGTCATAATTTATTTGTACTCACTTGGGCTGCTTTCATCCATCACAAAGATACGCCTGTTGAGCTCCTACAACAGAAGACATCTTAAGGGTAACAAGGGTTAATGAAACATAAAGAAGAGATAATCTTGTCTTTCCTGGTTTTTCCAATGCTGTGATACAGTTTCTGTGAATACCACACCTGTAATTCCAATGACAGGGATATAAAAAAATAAATCAGCAGTTTCAAAGCAATTAGGTCACTTTTTTACTATTCCATAGTAAAAATGCCAAGAAAATTGTTTGCAGAATTAATTATGGGTTGACTGGACAAATGAATTCATCCACATGGTTGCTCCAGGAAGCCTCATACATAGAATCATACATAAACGTGCATATACAGCATTAATAGAAGAAAGTATAGTGATGTGATAGTTAATATTGAGTGTCAACTTGATGGAATTGAAGGATTCATAGTATTGTTACTGGGTGTGTGTGTCTGAGGGTGTTGCCAAGGGAGATTAATATTTGAGTCTGTGGACTGGGAGAGGCAGACCTGCCCACAATCTAGGTGGCCACCATCTAATCAGCTTTCAGTGTGGCTAGAATAAAGCAGGCAGAATAAATTAGAAAGAGCAGACTTGCTGAGTCTTACAGCCTTTATCTTTCTCCTGTGCTGAATGCTTCCTGCCCTCAAACATCAGACTCTAAGTTCTTCAGTTTTTGGACTCTTGGACTTAACACCAGTGATTTGCCAGGGGCTCTCAGGTCTTTGGCCACAGACTGAAATCTGCACTGTTGGCTTTTCTACTTTTGAGGGTTTGGGGCTCCTACTGGCTTCCTTGTTCCTCACCTTGCAGATGGCCTATTGTGGGACTTCATATTGTGATCGTGTGAGTCAATTCTCCTAATAAACTGCCCTTCATATATACACATATCCTATTTGTTCTGTCCTTTAGAGAACCCTGACTAATAGAAGTGACCAGAAGTGAGAAGACAAAAATCCCTTGGCTAATCACTTATTTTCTATAATTAGATTTTCTCCTCTGTAAAATGAAGATGATGTTTTCTACCTTTTATATCACTCAAGATTGCTACCTTTATGAGACAACATAAATGCAAAAAAAATTGTGTACATCTATTTTTAAGGGCTTTATATAAGTGCTGGGCTTACCTTTTAATTTGTTTTGCTTTATACATCAAATAGATGTATGTGTATCAATAATTTTAAATGATTTTTTCCTGGAAGTGTTATGTAATAGGCATTGGCATCATGAAGGAAATGATAATTCAGTTATGCTCTGTTTAGGCATTTATTAAGTAATAGGCATAATATTAATGCATTTGTTGAAAAATATTTTTGAGCACCTCCTAAATTCCATTGTTGTAGGTGCAGGAAATATGTAAATAAATACAAACAACAATTTGTGTGCACTCATAATCACACATAATCAAAATGTCAATATAATGCCTCCTACACAACTTAAAGGAGAATTGTTAAATGTCATGATAAAATAAGTATTTTAATATGTAGATGCTTGGACTCAACTACAATAGATGACACAATTAAGTATGCTTGTATTTTTCTAAAATTTCATAAGTTATTTTCTAACCACAAACAGCAAGAGGAGCACTGTAGGTAACTGGTACTAACAATATTTTCACTGGTTCATGTACTGGAACTAAGCAATTTAATCTTATTTTAGAAACTTCTGAATTGGAAAGGCTCTAACCTTAGAGGCTGAATATTAGAGATAGAGTTTGAATGTCATGAAGATTTATGGAATGTAATGGCCAGGGTAAACTAAAATATTTTAAGTTTGTTTTATTCCTAGTTAGTTTTTTCTTTTAATTAGTAATGATATGGGCAGTTCTGAAAAGTGCCTATCTAAAAGACTGATTGTGCCAAGATTCATGAATATCTGGAGGAAAGAGGTATTCCCAAATGAAGCCTTTCTTTGTAAGCAGCCATGATCTCTTTATTTGATACTATCTTGTATCAACAAACTCAAATGTTTACGTTATATAACTGTCATAATGTAGATGATTTACAAGTTGAAAATTATTTCTAAGAGGTACCAATATCAGTGTCTGAAATACTGATATCATCAAATGGTAAAGCTCAAATGACATTTGATCTAGTCAATCTAGCTGTTTTTTTTGTTGTTGTTATTGTCTGTGTTTTGGTTTTGTGGTTCAGTCTAGAAACTACATGGCCATTGTTCTCACCCCTTCATTATATCCTGACCTCATTCTCCAGAATTTTGAAGAAGTGGTAGGTTATTATCTGTCCTTCAGGATAACCCTGGATGACTGAAAGAATGAAAATATGATTAATAGAAACATAGGATGAATAAAGGGGGGCTTATTTGAGTAAAAGGACAGTATTTTCATTTAGATTCAATGAGTGGCATTAACATATTCAAGCGATGATATCCAGTACACAGGTGTAGGTACAAAACTAGCACTTATGAAGATCAAAGATCAAAGCTACAAGTCAAAAGCACAGAGATTATAGTTGAGGACACAGGCATAAGAAGTATGCCGAAAGAGAGTGAAATGGTGACAGGAATGATTTGTGCAATTTGGGCTCATTATATTTTTAAGGAGATATAAATTTTCCAGAAAGTTTTTGAGAATAGTCAAAGCTGATATTAAAATGGTAGTTAAATCCTCTGTGAAAATTTAATATGAAATTTGGAGTTGTTTTGCTGTAGAGATGGGGCAATAATTCACTTCAATTAAGTTGAATAGCAATTATAAGAAAGATGCTAGTCAATTTTTGTATGTGGTTCATGTTGGAAGAAAGCTGAAAATGTGTGTGTGGGCTAAAACTAAAATTGTTCAGACACACAAAAAAGTATTAAATAGCACTATAATAAAATATGGGAAACAATGAACAACAGAGAACAGAGACCATTAAACCTATTTCTTGAAGGGCTTCCAGAAAAAAAAAAAACATAATGATCTATATTGTATAGTTGGAATTGGATTCCCGTAACCACTTATGATCTCTTCTATCTCTAAGGTTCTAGCATTCTTCCTCCTTCTTCTGTCTCATTACTCCTCTCTTTTCAACTGTTTTTGACAATGAAGTTGTCTTATACATGGGAAAAACATAGATGTATCTTCAGTTGGTTTGTTTGTTTGAGACAGAACCTCACTCTGTCACCCAGGCTGGAGTGCATGGTACAATCTCGGCTGACTGCAACCTCCACCTCCTGGGTTCAAACGATTCTTCTGCCTCAGCCTCCTGAGTAGCTGGGACTACAGGCATGCACCAACATGCCTGGGTAATTTTTGTATTTTTAGTAGAGACAGTGTTTCACCAAGTTGGCCAGGCTAGTCTCGAACTCCTGACCTCATGTTCCAACCGCCTCAGCCTTCCAAACTGTTGGGATTCCAGGCGTAAGCCACTGCAACTGGCCATGGCTACTATACATAGCATACTTTTTTAATCTACTATACATAGCATACTTGTAGCGAATTTTGGTATAAAATTCAAAATCTGCCTGACTCTTTAGAATAGATGAAAAATCAAAAGATGAATTGTCAAGAAAGTAATGACTACTTTTAATCTACTAGCTGTGCAAACTTTCAGTTAAGAAAGAGTAACTTTTACAGATTAATGTGTTCAAATAAAAAAAGTTCACTTTATGAGGTGTCAGTAGTATTTCCAGAATACCTTATCATGGTCTGATGCTTTTACCTAATACATTCAGACTTCTTTTCTGAATACTTTGAATTTAGCATTCTATTTGTATTAGTTTATTATCACATGTGAAATACGTACTAACAGAATAAAAACATGTGCTAGAGACTTAGCAAGGATCGAATAATTGGATAAGCCATTTCCATAGAGTTGTTATATTTTAACCTAAAACATAGTAAGGCTGCAGATAATTGGCCTAGTTCCACTTGACCTACCTGTAACCTTGAGGTAACCTTCAAGTTACCTCTAAGACAATACTAGCCTTGATTTCTCTGCACAGATTTCATGGCAGATAATGTTGCGAAATTCTGTTGTTATTTTCAAATATGCAACAGGAATTTTGTTTGTATCTTCTGTGATGCATTCATAACTAATACTAATTTGTTGCCTTTTTCCTCTGCAATAAGGAAGACCACTTTCTTGGTTAGCTTGTTTGTTTTCTTACATTATTAATTCCCAGGAATTGAAATGAATTAGGAAACTATTCCTGAGTACTAAAATATGTTCTTACCTCAAAGAGATAATTAACTTTCAAGCAAGCAAATATCCTTATTGAAAAGTTAATTTCAAACATAAAATATACTTTTTTTCAAAATGTCTTAAAACTGTATTTGTGAAACATGCTGGGAATGCATTTGAAAGCCTTCTTAGATCTGATTTTTCTTGTTTGCTCTCTGTAAGATGAATCAGTATCTAGTCAACTTGAATGAGAAAGTCTCCTTTATCCTCAGGATCATCCTTACCATATAGATATCCCAGACTGCGTTTTATGGCATATTAAGGATATTCTTTTCCTTCAGAGAAAAAAATCTGCTGTCTCAATGCCCAACCAAGAACCATTAGAAAAGGCTTTGTGAAATTATACCCATAAGCAAAAGGAATTCCAAAATGCTTAACAATGTATACTGTGAGGTTATAATTAACGACAACATCCACAGTACCTTGAAAAAGCAAACCCTACCAAGAATGCCATTTGCTAAATGGAGACCTGCCTACAAGTTGAAAATACTGAGATTTATGAAAGGTGACATTTTTATGAAGGAGGAACATTTGGGAATATATCTAGGGTAACAAATCTAGGACCAGTCCTACTGAATTTATATATTTTAGTTGAAATAATGACATTGAATCTACTTAAAAAGGCTTTTGAGATTACTCCCACCAAACACTAATACCAAATTCAATACAACTGACATCATTTAATCCCTGCCTGAGACATATAATTTGAGGATTTGGCAGTCCCATTTGAATGAAATCGCGTTTTTTTTCAATGAGTTCCATCTATGTTGTAAAAAACTGATCTGTAGGACAGATGTGGTGACTCATGCCTATAATCCCAGCTCTTTGGGAGGCTGAGGCAGGCAGACCACCTGAGGTCAGGAGTTTGAGATCAGCCTGGCCAACATGGTGAAGCTCTGTCTCTATTAAAAATACAAAAATGAGCCGGGTGTGGTGGCATGAGGATGAAAACCCAGCTACCCAGGAGGCTGAAACAGGAGAATCGCTGGAACCCTGGAGGCAGAGGCTGTAATGAGCTGAGATCACACCACTATACTCCATCCTGGACAACAAAGCAAGACTCCATCTCAAAATAATAATAATAATAATCTGTGCTAAAATGGTAGTGGTAGCATTGATGTTCTGGTTCATATATCCGATGAGGCAGTCAAATAAATTTATTGCTTGGCATGGTTCCCTTTATGAACATGGGCTGCCTCAGTAGTTGGCTATGAATATCTTAAAATTTTCTTCAACATAGGGTAGTCCATGTCATTATGTGCAAGATATCTAGTGAGTAAAACATGAATTTTGGTATTTTATTTCTACCTTAGCAGATGATAGAAACATTATGTATAAAAATTTATATTGGTGCTAATGCCTATTCAAAATTTGGAAGGAAAAAATAAACTTTTACTTATGCAAATACTAGAGTGTGAAAATTTTGAAGAGGAAGACACAAAAAGACGGTTTTGATCTGCCCAAATAAGGTATAACGCCAAACATAGTGGGACTGTAGATGTGGCAGGGGTTCTTAATATGGAATTCCTTGATCTGATCTCTAGGGACACTACGAATGTTCAGTGTGTCTTTCTGAAAACTTTATGTAGTATATGCACATGCATGCATAGTTACATTTACATGTTAAAGGTATTTTTAGTGGATTAGATTATACTCTACACAATGATATGCAAACTGAACTTTTCACATAATGTTTTAGGCATATTAATTTTGTGTTCATTTATAGAAACAGACATCATAGATTTTAGTGGACCTACAGCAATCAATTAGATGGATAGACCACAATTTACTAAATTAACTCCATAATGATGATCACATAGATTGCTTCTGTTTTTTTCTTTCATAGTTTTAGATAATATTACATTGAATATCTATATCTATACCTATATTTATATTTCCAGTAGGATACTTTTCTAGATGTGCACTGTCTATATTAAGGAATATACCAAATTTTAAAAATTTTTGATAGCTGTTGTATAATTAACTTTTATAAATATTGAAATATATAACTTCATCACTAGTCTAATACATATCTTAAATCTCCACACTCCCAGCTCCATCTCCAGGCATTATAATTCTGTTTAATATTTTTCTATGTAAAATAAATGTTTTAATTTGGATTCCATTGATTAATAATGAGTTGGAATTCACTAGTGAATATGAACTCTGGAAATTCAGGCCATACCCAACCCAGCCTTATCTCTCTGTTACTTTGCAAACTACCTTTGACATTTTGTTGTTGCTTTTTTTGGCAAAAGGAAGATCAGTTGCTTAGGATTTTTTGATCCTTTAAATTGGCCCACTTTTAATGTGTTTGTCCTCTTTACAGAAGATGCACAGACTCTGTCTTCAGTATAAGTCTTGCCACATGTTGAATGATAAGCCAGCTCTTGGCCTTAACATCGTGGTTCCCAACAACATTCCAGTATAGTATTGGTATTTGTACATTGTGCTGACATGAAGCCTGGTACATAGGTATAATTTGCCCTCAAAGCCTAAATTTTGTCGGAAATGTATATAGACTATCAGAATCTGGATGAGGCTGAGGATAATTGTAATTATCCTATGGGACGGAAATTCCTAGGGTGAGAGACTAGGGGCTGAACTACTCACAGAAAATACCAATGTGATATTCATGGAGATTTTGCATCACATAGTTTATGGAATGTAGCATAAAGAACTTCAGGCAGGAAGCAATTTATACATTCTCATTCCATATTCTTGAAAGTCCCAATGTTAATACTTTCCTCCTCCTTAGCCCTGCATGAAATCATGGGCTGGCTAGTGGCAAGAAAACATGTTTCACAATATATTAGCAAGGTATCGTGGTCTAGATTTTTAATATAGCCCCTTGCTTTAGAATATGAGCATACATAGCACATATTGAACTCCTCTCAGACTATAAGGCCACTACAGAAACACAGAGAATGAAAGCATTCCATTTTAATATCTTATACTGAGTTGAAAAAAATGTATTTTCAACATGGCCAAGAAAATATGAGTCTTGAGATACAGTTACCAGTAAGATTCCATGGTTTCAAAAATCTGATTTAACCTCTATTGTCAAAAGGTATAAGGATACAAATGAACAGTCTCTGTTCTGGATAAGTTTGCAGTTCACTTGGATAAACAGGCCAAGCATGGAGGATACAATTGGATGGTAGTTCTATAGGAGTTGGCTCATGATTAATTCTGACAGCTGGAATGCTGCTAAAACTTCCATTGCTGGGATTTTTTTTGTTTTGGCTTTCTCTTGTCACTTGGGGCAGTCATACATGGCAGCATGTTCTAGACAAGGCCAAATAAGCTTCAGAAATCTTTGATGGCTGTACTAATTAGAATAAAAAGAATATTATTTTTTAGAAGGTATCAAATGTGACAACTGATTCTCAGTCAATTTTGTGGAAATCCTGTAATTTCTGATGAGAAATCACCTTCAAAGAGCTGAAAAATGCATGTTTTTTCCTAAAAGTCACCTAACAATTATGTTACCAATTTTCCATGTAGAGTCTGCCTACAAACCATCAAAAGAGAATGATTTCCCAAACTGTACAAGCATGGTGCCTTTACAGCCACCCTTGTGTAGTAGAAAATGGCAGTTTCTGTAATCAGACAGACTTGTTTTCTTGCCCCATTTCTGCCTCTGACTAGTTAGGCAAGTTTGCATAGTGGTTTAGAGGACAGATTCTAGAGACAAGCTGCCTGATTTCAAACTTCTGTTTTGTCACTGTATTTTGACATTGAGCAAATTACTAAACCTTTCTGTGCCTCAGTTACTTTACTTGCAAATGTTGTTGATGAAAAAGCTAAGCTTTCTAAAATATTTTAAGAGCTTTGTTTTAAGCCAGTGTGAGTGGCCATGGCCTGAGGATCTGTTTCTAAAAGGTCCTGAGAAGTTAGTTTACAGTTTGGCTTTCTACATTTTAGGAGACAGAAGTTACTGGCAAAGACATAAATCAGTATATGCAAGGTAAATGGTGGTTCAACTCTGAAAGGTGGGATATCTCAAAGCAGAGGGGCTTACAGGTTATAGATGGATTCAAAGATTTTTTTGATTGGCAATTGGTTGAGAATCAAGCTAAAGATTTGAAGTCAGTAGAAAAAAGGTGCTTGAATTAACTATAAGAGGAGTGATGAAGCCAAGGTCCTTATTATATAAATGATGCCAGAATAGATGGTAAATCTCTCTTTGGAGATCTTAAAAAGTGTGATATTCTTAGTTAATCTCTCCTAGATCTAGGAAAGACCTATCTGTTCTCTACAGATGTAAAATTTCTCCCATAAAGATGGCTTTGCAGGGCCTTTTCAAAATATGTCAAAAAATGTATTTTGGGGTAAACTATATTGATTTTCTTCAAGGTCAGCTATGTATTATGTGATGCGATACCTGAGTCAAGTTGGAATTTGGTTTCTTATTGTCAAGGAGTATATTTGGTCGGTATTACGATCTCTATTTTAGTGTTAATGCTGATTAAGTTGTGCCTTAACTCTAAAAGGGAGAGGTTTTAATGAGACGTGTCCAACCTCCCTTCTCCACGTGGCCAGGAATTCAGTTTTCCTGGCTTTCCCTGGCCCAGAGATTGTTAATTCAGTTGGTTCCAAGGGAGTTGGGGGGTACTTAGGATTTTTGTTTGTTTGCTTACAATGTGAATAACAATAGCTTCTAATTCATAAGGTAGTTATCAGAAGGATATGAGTTCATATATGGAAAATACTAAGAAGAGTGACTAGCACAAAGTAGCATTGTGTATGTCTTAGGAATGGTGATGATGATAATGACAACCATTAAGATGATGGTCCCAGATATAATATATATCTCAGGGCTACAGATTCCTTATCTGCTAAAGTAGAGGTAGTGTTGTCTATTTCTAAGTATTACTGCAGGGGTAAATAGATAAATAAGTGTATAAATGATTTCATATATAATACTAAATAAATGTTGTGTTTCCTGCCATCCTATCTCAACCATTCTTTCCTTTGTCTATAGAAGAATGGAAATCGCAATTAATGAACTAATGATTTGGCTTTTTTCTTTTTTTAATATCATTGATCCCACAAGCTTAAGCATGGTCTTTCAGCACTTGTACTTGGCTAACTTGATTTTTTACGTACCTAGCAGTTTTTATGCTGCTTCAGTCTCAAAATATTTTGATAATGTAACATTTACTATATATTCTTCAAAACAATTTTAATGGTTAATCCTTGATGAAGTAATTTGGAGTGTATCACAAGCAATGTTTTCTCTTGTCCTTGAAAGGGAGTGCTCCTGAGAGAAGCCATCTGCTTCGCTATCAAATAGGACTACCCAACCAGACCAACAGACAAAAGCTTCTCTGGATTCATTCTGCTAGTTAGCACCATGGCAAGGTTTTATAGAATTTAACAAACATTTACTGAACCTCTTCTATACAACTATCACTTTGATAAACATGGCAGTGTGTCATCTAGATTCCCTTCAAAGAAGGATTTATTGCCCTAGGGGTTGGGAATGTGCTGAGCCCTTTCAGGGACTGCCCAAAGTCAGACCATGTTAGGGAAACCCAATATTCAATTTAAACTGCCTTTTGTAAAATTATAACTGAGAAAACTATGACAATGAATGACATCTAACCTAACCAACTCCATCTTGCTTCTAAACTTCAAGTTGCCCTTGTTCATTCCTGGGGATATGCTGAACTAACTTTGGGAGGAACTTAGTTTATAGTTTACATTTGAAACAAAGATGATAATAGCCCTTTTCCAAAACAAACCCCTCTTGCCTGGTAAGCAGACTGTCTTTGTAGAACTAACAAATTAGCCACAAGATTAGAAATTATGGTTTAGTAATCATTAGCTAGAGGCCACATGATTTATTTTTTATTATAATTTAAGTTCTGGGGTACATGTGCAGATCGTGCAGGTTTGTTACCTAGGTATACATGTCCATGATGGTTTGCTGCATCCATCACCCTGTCATCTACGTTAGGTATTTCTCCTAATGCTATCCCTCCCCTAGCCCCCCACCCTCCCGATAGGCCCTGGTGTGTGATGGTCCCCTCCTGGTATCCATGTGTTCTCACTGTTCAACTCTACTTATGGGTGACAACATGCAGTGTTTGGTTTTCTGTTCTTGTGTTAGTTTGCTGAGAAAGATGGTTTCCAGCTTCATCCATGTCCCTGCAAAGGACATGAACCCATCCTTTGTTAGGGCTGCATAGTATTCCATGGTGTATATGTGCCACATTTTTTTAATTCAGTCTATCACTGATGGGCATTTGGGTTGGTTCCAAGTCTTTGCTATTGTGAATAGTGCTGCAATAAACATACATGTGCATATGTCTTTATAATAAAATGATTTACAATCCTTTGGGTATATACCCAGTAATGGGATTGCTGGGTCAAAAGGTATTTCTGTTTCTAGATCTTTGAGGAAGTGCCACACTGTCTTCCAAAATGGTTGAACTAAGTTACATTCCCATCAACAGTGTAAAAGCATTCCTACTTCTCTACGTCCTCTCCATCACCTCTTGTCTTCAGACTTTTTGATGATCACCATTCTAACTGACGTAAGATGGTACCTCATTGTGGTTTTGATTTGCATTTCTCTAACGACCAGTGATGAGCTTTTTTGTATGCTTGTTGACTGCATAAATGTCTTTTTTTGAGAAGTATCTGTTTGTATCCTTCACCCACTTTTTGATGAAGTTAATTGTTTTTTTTCCTTGTAAATTTGTTTAAGTTATTTGTAGATTCTGGATATTAGTGCTTTGTTAGATAGGTAGATCACAAAAATTTTCTGCCATTCTGTAGGTTGCTTGTTGAATCTGATGATAGTTTCTTTTGCTGTGCAGAAGCTCTTTAGTTTAATTAGATGCCATTTGTCTATTTTGGCTTTTGTTATCATTGCTTTTGGTGTTTCAGTCATGAAGTCTTTGCCCATGCAAACCATAAGGAGATCTGGCTGACTGGTTTAAGCTTCTATTGGGGAGCTGTAAGAGATACTTTTGGATGGATAGAGGGACATCAGATTTTGGAGGGTTTTGAAAGTTGGCTAATGTGTCATTGACTGGAAAAATTATACATACCTATAACTTTTCACAATTTAGCATTTGCAAGATACAAGCCTGTTTTTTTTCCAGTTTAAATTAGTTTTCTCTGAACCATCCATCATTTGTATGTTCCTCCACTTACTGCTGGGAGAGGTTCAAGAATATCTTTTCTAACTTTTTAAGAAATAAAAGCTAAACAATTCAATCCAGGCTTAAAATCATCATTTTGGATAACAGCAAATACTAAAAGTATCATCAAGTCATCTTAGTCTTCTTATCCATCCATATAAGATGCACACATTGACAATGGAATAGAAAGGTGATATTCACGGCTCAGAATTTGAGAATCTTTGTTTAGTGTATCACCCAGCCTGAATCTTAAAAACTTTGCTTGGCATATTGGCCATTCTGAAGCAGGGGTTGACATTCCCCACCCCCATGCCACCACAGGGGACATTTAATATATACTGAAGGCATTTTGGTTTTCAAAACTAGGAAGGAGTCCACCTGACATCTACTGGCTAAAGGCAAGGGACCTGCTAAATATTCTATAGTGATCAAGATAGCCCCACCACAGCAAATAATTATTCAGCCAAAAATGTCAACAGAGCTGAAGTTGAGAAACTCTGTTTTAGTCTACTTCTATCTCAGCCTCATAATAACTCTCATATCTAGAAGCCTAAAAATATACCTTTTTTCTTTTCCAAATGGTAGCAACAGTTCAGCATTTCTGTGGCCATATTTGGAACAGTTTTCAAAAAAATTTCCAGGCTTTGTTGTCGAATACAGTAAACACTAGTTGTATGCAGCTAATAAACACTTGAAATATGGTTGATCCGAATTGATACAAACTATAATTGTGAAAAATACTCACCAGACTTCAAGATCTTAGCATAAAAAAGGAGTGTAAAATATATACTTAATATTTTTTAAATACTTATTGCATTTGAAATACTATTTGGACATATTTGGTTAAATGAAATACATTATTAAATTTATTTTACCTGCTTATTTTACTTTTTAAGTTGTGGCTACAAAAAAATGTAAAATTACATATATAGTTTGCATTATAATTGCATTGGACAGTACTGATCTACATGGCTTTTCATGTTTATCACTTTCCACATAGGCTTCTAAGAGATCTTGATATTCATACTAATTAATTAGCATATCCAGGATCCACTGAGAACCCTGTTCTATTCAATTTCCTAGACCTACAGTTTAAAAAACTGAGCCCAGAAAAATATGACACAAAGTTACATAACTTTGCTTTTTTATTCAGAGTTGTTCACACTGTCCTAATAGCCAGAATAGACTATCTCTATATCAGTGATAATCTGCTCTTTCTAGAATAGCATTCTTACAACACCATAAAAATTGCCTATAAAAGTTTCTCTGTGAAGAAAGCTATGGTCCTACCATGGTAGGAGAAGCATAAACTCAGGATGTCTTTGTCTGTGACAGAGTCCATGATTTAAGAGACATAAGGAAATACGAAGATTAATTTTAAAAAAATAATGAACTAAGGTCTTTCTAAAGAAAGAATTTCAAGGTGATGACCCTCCCACCTTTCTCTGAGAGAAAAGATGTTTGGCTTGGTGAAATGGACATAGCACTGGACTGAGAGTTAGATGCCTTAATTCTAGTGATGTAACTGACGTGAATTAAATGTATAATCTTGGGTGAACCATTTAATTTCACTGAACATCAATTAATTTGTCCATAAAATAAGAAAAAATAGTCAAAGACTGTTGTTAGGATCATATGAGAAATTAATTCTACATAAAATACTGTTGTAATGTAATGTTATGCTTATATAAACATATAAGGGGTTATTTATACCATATCTTCTAAATGTATTAATACTGGAGAGTGCATTTGAAAAAAAAAAAAAGTGTGTTAAATTTAATGAAATATAAGAGTTATTCCCACAATTAACAATTACTAATATTACTCAAAGATTATATCTACATAAGTGGATTGACATAAAATCAGTTATCCATTTCAATGAAACAAGGGCAATAAGTTGTTTGTTTTCAAAATAACTGATCATTTTATTTTGATGCTATTTTGAAATAATGGAAAACACTATTTATGTCTAAGTATTTGGCCCCCAACTAGGATCAATTCTCACCATGTTGACAGTGTTTCAACAATAGCCACTTATTTGGAACTCCATGGTTGTGGTTAAGACACAAATATAAGGTCATGCTTTTACACCGATAATAGCTGGAAACAAATCCTTTTTCAACAGTTGATTATATTTATTAGTGAAAATGATAGAGGCAAGAGACAGCCAAATGCCTAGGCAAATAGGGGAGGGTCCCTGAAGAATCTCCCACCCACCTGGGTTATTGTGTATAAGGAAGGGCTTGCCTAAACATGCCCATAGTAAAAAAGTTCATCCATTAACACATGCGCAGTCAGGGAAATAAATCAATGTGGAGTGACTCAGACTAAGGGCCTGCATATTCATTGTAAAAATGGGGTGGAGCCATCAGGAATTTGCACCTCATACAAGGGAGGAGCTTGGCATCTTCAACTCCTGTATGATGTCCTGGTACTCAATTTGTTAGGTGAAAACCTGTGTGTAGGACCCCTCTTTTTGTCGACAATTTTCCTTTTGCTTAGTAAATCCTACTCTCCTGACTTTTTTCAATATGCTACATGCCTAATTTTCCCTGGTCATGAGACAGGAACCCAAATTTAACTGAACTAAGGAGGAAAAAACCTGTACCAGAACGATTCACTGTGTTTAATTAGTTGTAATATGCAACAAAAGTGTTTTGAGAAGCTGATTCCAGGTAGCATAACACAAGAATTGAAATTATTGTATCAGTATAAAACTGGGTTTGAAATCAAGCTCAGCCACGATATAGTGTGTGTTATCAGGACTCTGAGCAAGCTATGTAATCTTCTTGGTCTCGGGTTATCTGAAATAGTTATCATAATAGTATCTGCTACTTTGGGTTATCACAAGAATTAAAGGAGATAATGTCAAGTACTTAACATTGTATACTTACCATGTGTGCAATAAAATTAATATCAAAATTTTTGATGATAATTATAAAGAGAAAGGATTTGAGAGTCCATTTTAAGCAAAGGAATTGAATAAAATGCATGGAAATAGAGCTATAAAAAGAGTACAAACTATCGAGAGTAAGTGAAAAGAAGCTTCTACTTTGCAGAGTTTTTTAGGGAGACTAAAGGGAAAGCAGACTAAAGATTTACATATAGGGGATAAGTATTTAGAAATCTATAATGTGAGCAATAAGGAGACATTGAAGCAACTGTTTTTAAACAGCACGAAGCTTTCTATATATATTCTACTACAATTTCACAATGGCCAGGAAAGTTTTGGTTTTTAACAATCATTAAGAACTAATTCTGTTAGAAAATCATGTGCTTAGCTTAAATGTGCTTTTAAAGTGATATCCTATTATAGCATTGATTTGCAGCTGCAAGTTCTTTAACAATAAGCAGTTTGTCTCAAAGTATCAAATACTTTTGCTTTCTGAGTGGTGTTAAGAGTAATTTAACACAATGTAATCAGTAAACATTAACAGGCAAATAATGATGAATTTTTTAAAAAAAATACTGCTTTCAAAGTAAAAGTTGTTATCAAGCATTCATGACTCTAACATACAGGTACAACAGGTAATCATAATCTTTTCTTTATACTGCAAAGACACAGAAATTGAAAAAGTAGAGCCCAAAAGTAAAGGAAATCAAAAATACAAATAAAAACCACAAAGAGATACCAATTCACACCAATCAGAATAGCTTTTTTTAAAAAAAAAAAAGGAAAAAATAAGATGTTGGTGGGGCTGGGGAGAAAAGGAAAGGAAATGCTTACAACACTGTTTGTAGAAATGTAAATTAGTTTAGTCACTGTAGAAAGTTTGGAGATTTCTCAAAGAACTTAAAACAGAACTACCATTTGAGCCAGCAATCCCATTGCTTGGTTTATACTCAAAGGAATATAAATCATTCTACCAAAAAGACACATTTACCCATATGTTCTTCACAGCACTGTTCACAATAGCAAAGACATGGAATCAACCCAGGTGCCCATCAATCGTGAATGGGAAAAAGAAAATGTGGTACATATATATCATCAAATGCTATGCAGCTATAAAAATAGAATAAAATTATGACCTTTGCAGCAACATGGATGCATATAGAAGCCATTATCTTATGTGAATGGATAAAGAAAGAGAAAATAAAATATTACATGTTCTTAATTTTATAAGTGGGAGCTAAACATGGGGTACATGTTGACATTAAGATGGGAACAATAGACCCTGGGGAATGTAAGAGGATAGAGTAGAAAAATAATTTAAAAACTACCTTTTGGGTAATATGCTCAATTCCTGGGTGATGGGATAATTCATACTACAAACATCAGAATCTCACAATATGGCTTTGTAAAAATCCTTCACATGTATCCTCAGAATCTAAAACAAATGTTGAAAAAGAAAAAAAAAAAACTCAAAACAAGTGTAAGGTTTCTTTAGAAGTAAAGCAAAGTGAAAGAAATGATAATTGGCCGATTGGTTCACTCATGCCTGTAATCCCAGCACATTGGGAGGCCGAGGCAGGTGGATCACTTGAGGTCAGGAGTTCAAGACGAGCCTGACCAACATGGTGAAACCCCATCTCTACTAAAAATCCAAAATTAGCAGTGTATGGTGGTGCATGCCTGTAATCCTAGCTGCTTGGGAGACTGAGAAAGGAGAATTGCTTAAATCCTGGTGGCAGAAATTGCAGTGAGCCGAGATCGTGCCATTGCACTCAAGCCTGGGAAACAGAGTGAGACTCCATCTTAAAAATAATAATAAAAAAAGAAATTATGATAATAGAGTAGTCATGGATTCTTTCATTCACTGATTCATTGAACAAGTTTATTGCTTATGCCTTCTGCTTGCTAAAGTCTGCTTTTACCTTCAAAGGAAACTGAAGGCAATCTTGAGTGAGTCAAAAAGGTTAACAGCAGAAAGCTCAGAGATAAAGGTTTGTCCTTTTAATTAGGAAAGCAGGCAGCCAAGCAAACAGAAGAACCCTGTGGTAGTGATAGATTTAAGATACCAGCAAAATATAAAAGAACTTCCAATCACCGTAATAACTTATTAAGTTGTTGGGATTCCTTCATGTATGGGTAGATATGTTTAAGTTTAAATATTGAAAAAAGCTAATGTTTGTCCCTGATAAAATCTTAAGTAGTGATGAATCTTTATTCTCAAAGGTTTAACAAAATATTCAAATTTGCATGTCTTTAAAGTGTGCTCCAGTTTGTTTCCTGTTTAATGAATGTATTTTTGATGCAAAATATTTTGCTCCTTATTTCAGCTAAATTTGGTTTCTTGTTTCACAACCAGGAAAAATTGAGCATACAGACACATTAAAAGGTGAGGAGGGCAAAATTTATTGAGCAAAAATAAAGCTGTCAACAAAAAGAGGGATCCTGCATGCAGGTTTCCACCTCACAAATTGACTACCAGACCACTACAAATGAATTGAAGAGGCCAGGCTCCTCCCCTGCATAAGGCACCCATTCTTAGTGGCTCCACTCCATTCTTCTAGTGAGCATGAGGGTCCTTAGTCTGATCCACTCCATGTTGATTTATTGCCTATTATACTGTACATGTGTTAAGGGATGAAATTTTTTACTGTTGGCATATTTAGGCAAACCCTCTGTACACAATGACCTAGATGGGTTGGAGGTCCTCTGAGGACCGTTCCCTATTTGCCTAGACATTTAGCTGTCTCCTGCATCTATCATTCCCCACTCTAAAGAAGTATATCTAACTGCCATTAGGATAAGGATAAAAATAAGGATAAGAATAAGGATAAGGATAAGGAGGATTACTGATGTTAAATGCTTTCTGCTGACTTGTGGTACTATATTATGGAAACGGCAGTCATTTCTCTCCCAGAGGCCTATCTAAGGATCCCTGGTAAAAGGGGGCCATTGTTTGATGCTCCAGGTACTTGACGGTTTGGAGTTCAATCACCTGAAGGTGAGAAAAAAGTAAACCAAATTATTAGAAGACATATATCAAAATGAAACAAAATTGGGGCAAGAACAGCTTAAAAATTCCAAGGCTACCTGCATCCCCAGGTAACTGGTGGCTATAGTTATGCTTGCTAAGATTTTGGTAAAGGGTGTTTGACTTTGGTTACCTCCCTTGACTTTATTTTCCCAAAAAAGAACTTCTGAGTTATGGGCACCCTATTTATTCCTATCATCTGGCAGGATTTGCAGGCTAATTGCCCTGGACTGGAATATTGATCCAGATTTTTATATTATGCATTTATTTTGTTTCTTCTGATCTGCATCCAGAGATTTGTGGTTGGTTCACAAGAATAAGTAAGAAAAGACTAAATTGTAGGCAAAGAAAAAACAACCAATGATTCTAGAATTTAATGAAAAATGTAGGATAAGTTTTGAAACATAATTCCTCTCTCTCCAGTCCTCATTTTTGTTAAAAGCAAATCATGGCAGATGGGAGTCTGGACTAGATTGCAGCTCCATACAGAGCAGTAGGCGGTAGCTCACATAGTGAATTTTAACTCCAGATGTGCTTCAAGAAAAAACCAGCAATCCCAAGAGGACCCACAGGCCCTCTGAAGAAACCAGACTGTTCTTAAGGGTCCAGGAGACCCCCCAAAACTGTGAGTGACTGAACTACAGAAGTGGGAATGGGAAACCTTCCTCTCCCAAACACACACCCACACTGGCAAAGCAAGAGGTCTGTTTGTGAGAGAAGTTTCCAACTTTACCTTGAGCTGCGTCAATTTGGAGAGCTGAGCAAAATACAGGGATAGAGGAAATAGCAGAAAGGCCCCTTCTTTCTGCTTTTAAAAGAAAATATGAACAAAGCCTCCAAGAAGTCTGGGATTATGTTCAATGGCCAAACCTAAGAAGAATCAGTATTCCTGAGGACAAGAGGATTCGAAAAGCTTGGAAAATATAATTGCAGGAATAATCAAGGAAAACTCCCTCGCCTTGCTAGAGATCTAGACAGCCAAATATAGGAAGCACAAAGAACACTTGAGAAATTTATCTCAAAATGATCTTCACCTAGGCACATTGTCATCAGCTTATCCTAAGTTAAGATGAAGGAAAGAATCTTAACAGCTATGATACAGAACCACCAGGTATCCTTTAAAGGATCAGATTAACAGCAGATTTCTAAGCAGAAATCCTACAAGCTAGAAGGGATTGGAGAGCTATCATCAGTCTCCTGAAACAAAACAATTATTAGCCAATAATTTTGTATCCAGCAAAACTAAGAATTATGTACAGATAATTCAGGCTTTTTCAGATGAACAAATGCTGAGAAAATTTACCATTACCCAGCCACCACTACAAGAACTGATAAAAGGAGCTCTAAATCTTGAAACAAATCCTGGAAGCACATCAAAATAGAAACTCTTTAAAGCATAAACCACACAAGACCTATAAAATAAAAAATACAAGTTAAAAAGCAAAAACGAAAACAAAAAAACCAAAGTACATAGGCAACAAAGAGCATGATGAATGCAATGGTACCTCACATTTCAGTAGTAATCCTGAATGCAAATGGCCTAAATGCTCCACTTAAAAGATAGAGAAGAACAGAATGGATAAGAAGTCACCATCCAACTATCTGCTGCTTCAGGAAACTCACCTGGCACATAAGGACTCAAATAAAGTAAGTGGGGGAGAAAGGCATTTCATGCAAATGGAAACCAAAAGCAAGCAGGGGTAGCTATTCTTATATCAGATAAAACAAACTTTAAAGCGATAACAGTTAAAAGAGACAAAGAAGGACATTACATAATGGTAAAATGCTTTGTCCAAAAGGAAAATACCACAATTCTAAACATATGTGTACCTAACACTGGAGCTCCCAAATCTATAAAATGATTACCAGCGGACCTAAGAAATGAGATAGACAGCAACACAGTAATAGTGGGGGACTTCAATATTCCACAGACAGCACTAGACAGGTCATCAAGACAAAGTCAGCAAAACAGTAGATTTAAGCTATACCTTGGAACAAATGGACTTAACAGATATACACAGAATATGTCATCCAATAACCACAGAATACACATTCTGTTCAACAATGCATGGAAATTTCACATATCAATGAGAACATACAATGTTTGGTTTTCCATTCCTGAGTTACTTGGCCTAGAATAATAGTCTCCAATCTCATCCAGGTCATCGCAAATGTTGTTAATTCATTCTTTTTTTTGTGTGTGTGGCTGCATGATATTCCATTACACACACACACACACACCCCATAGTTTCTTGGTCCAAAATTGATTAATGGGTATTTGGGTTGGTTCCATGATTTTGCCATTGTAAATTTTGTTGTTATAAACCTGCTGGATCAAATGGTAGTTTTACTTTTATTTCTTTAAGGAATCTCCACAGTGTTTATAGCATATATGACAGTTTTCCCAAGGAGGTTTTATCAGCTCTACAAGTCAAGCTTGATTCCTTAAAGGGAAGCATACACTTCTAGTATAAGTCTTGGTGAAACAACCAGTTTCTCCAATTGTGTCCTGTTGCAAATGAAAATGGATTCTTGTTGCATTGTTGCAAAAAACCATGTTGTCATAATTTAAGAATACTTGCAGATAGTTTCCAAATTCTAGAGAAAACAGGCAAAGAGAAACAAACATGCTCCAAATTTTCTTCACAGGACTCTTCCTTACTTGATTATTAAAGACTGCAAATAGCTTAAAATAAAAGTTTCCTTGACTCTATAAAACAAAATAAGGATCAGCAGTGTTTTAAGCAAAAGTTTAAAAAAAATTACTTCAGTTTTCTATTAGTTTAGTCCATTGCATTAACTATTGTTTTGCTTGATATCCATTAACATTTCAGCTCTTCATGAGTCCCAGACTTTTTTCATTTATTCCAGTGTCACAGTCTCCAAAGTTATCAGAAATCTGCATTAGAGAGCACTTGTCCAAGTTCTATATCTGATTATAAACTATCTTTTGAAGAGAATCAAAACAAGACAACAATTGTCTGTTAATAAGAAAATGTCCAGTGTAGTTACAGTTAAAAACACAATTGACAAAGCAATTTGGTTATCTCTGTGGTGTACAATAACATAGTAACCTTACTTTTGATTGATAGCACATACTTAGACACTAGAAATTTTAGGAAACCCATACAATTTTGGAACATAATATTATTCATTTAAATATAACCTGAAGAAAATTAAGCATCGTTTTGGCAATCCCACATTCTTAAACATGTCAAATAATGCTGTTTACCTCTCTTTAGATGTTCCAGGGCCCTCTTTAGCATCCAACAGCTAGGGGTCAGAAAAGGCAATCTTAAAGCTGAAATTTGATTTTGGGAAACCTGTTTAATATTAGAGATTCAAAGTACCTGATATTATGAAATAGAATTTTAGATCACCATAAGTTATTTATTTTGCCAAAATGATGATTCAGAAAATTTTAAAATGACAAAAAACTTTACTCATTAACAGGGAAGACTTCACTTTCCAAACAGTTTGTCTCCTATCTTCTCTTTCTTCTCCTTGGCAGTATAACCACAAGGCAAATGAAAATCATTCATTATCCTTCACTGTTAAATGAAAATCTTGTACAAAGGAGAGAAAGCGAAATTTTACCCTTACGTTATTTTACCATTAGTGTCACTCCGTTTATTTTTAATTGAAAATTTTAGACAGTTCTATCCCATCTTAACCAGTTTAACAATGAGGTGAGATTCTTATAAAACTTTTATAACCCTTTATGAATTTTGGTAAAGAGCAGATTAGTGCCTTAAAAAAACTTTGTTGTGTTTTTATATCAATGCTCAATTTACAGAAAAACCATATAATACCCATTTGAATCTAGTCAATGTTTATGCACATAATTTATTTTGTAAGATTTTTAAAACATCCCATAACATTGTTACACCATTAGCTTTATCTTATCTAATTTAAAACAATCCTTTAGCTCTAGGAAAAAATTTACATTGTCATGCCTTCTTATAATCTTTCACTGAAAACACATTTTACCATTCTTACACACCTTGCATGTAAATCAATTTTCAGTGGTCTCAATTACATGTTATAATGATAATTCTTAGCAATTTTTAATTCTATTGTAAAGCCTGGTAAGTTGTTTTAATTATGCACTATGTGCTGATAAAGTTTGATTCCTTCCAGCATAAAGACATGGTGGCCAAATAGCTCTCAAAGGCCAAAAAAGCAGTTTACAACCTTAAAGCATGTAGCAAATCTAGTATCTGACTTGCACAATTTAGATCACCTATTTACAATTTAATGACATTTGCATTTTCCAGTAATCTTTAAGACTGTTTTTATTTCTCAAAGATTAAAGTCCTGTGAACTAAAAAGCATTACAGCTTTTACTTTTCCTTAAAAAACTTTGATCTACTAGTTTATTTTTCTTTAAGCCAATTAAGTAGAGCTATTTTTATATACATCACACACAACACATATATAACTACACAGACAAACAAAATCTGGTAGTTGTAAGAGTTTTCATTTGCCAATCTCCTATTTCAATTGTTGGTCTCAGGTGGGGCCCTTTAAAAGCAGGGCTAGGAAAACAAGCAGTTTCTAGGGACTAATAAACAGGTATAGCTAGAAGATAAAAACAGATTTTCAGAGGACTCTATCTGCCTCTAATTTCTGGGGTTCCATAAGGAAAACAGAAGTTTCTCCCAAAATGCAATCTGTGGCACTGTTTTTGTTTTTCTCAAGGAATCCCAGGCAATCAGAAATTATATTAGGGATGCTTGTGTGCGCATTGAGAATGGTAAGACAAGATGATGAAAAGTAATCCAGCCAACTAAATAAAACATATTTCCAGCAAGACAAGATACAAGAAGAAAAAACGTAAAGGCATTTTAAATATGCCTGTAACTTGGATATCCATTTTTAATTAAGCTGAGCATTCTTAAATTCCTTTTAAATCCCTTATTACCTGACTTTAGCCATGCCAAGCAGCCAGTATTTCTGGATTTTTGACTTTATCAAAGGTAACCTCACAGGTGAAACCAGCAAGCCTCAATTAAGGTAATAACTCATCTGTGAGTGTACAAGGTATTTTAAAAACATAGCTGTTTTTACAAAATTTAGAACATTTAAATATGACTCAGGGAAAGGATGATTTAAGAAAGGAAGCTATAAGTTGTTCATGAATGGGGAAGAGAATCGGCAAATGGCAAAAGTCACACAGATATCAACCTGAAAGTACTCATTCCCCAAGTCAGGACTGAACCTGGACCAGCACTATAAAATGGTAGAGACTAAAACAAAATACTGCTATATGGTTATACAGGTCATGCTCCTAAAGATGTAAGGTAAGATGGAGGTCTGCAGCAAAGTTTGATACTGACCAGATTGCAGGGCTGATTTAAACAGCAGGCTTATGGTGTCCTTGGCCTGCATAATATCCTAAGGTAGCCCTTTTTATTTCTGAGAGAACTATACTGAAAGACACACAATTTGACACACCAGATTGGTTACAGCTTAACACCAACACTATAAATCCTTTTTCATTAACCAAAGCTTTACAGAGAATATAAACAGTGATCTTTATCAGCCCTTTTACCAGTTTGCACAGGGAGATAAAGGCCAAATGTCTGACTGGTAAAAAACTTTTACCCTTTTGCTGGTATGCCAGGCTTCTGGGTTCCCTTCCTCCAAGTTCAATTCTAAGCCAACCCGTTTAAGGTGTGGGAAATTTACTTTTCTCAGTTTGGAGGATGCATCTGAGGGAAGTGTCCAGTAGTATGGAGACAAAATTACCCATCTGTGTAGAGAGGACAGAGGAGGAAAAAGGAGAAAAGAAGGTGTTTTTTTCAAAGGAACTCCAAGGGTTTAGTTTAGGATGCATTCAAAAGGGGGATAGACTGAAAATGAATGACTACTCACTGAGAAAGGGAGGAGTCAATTGTTCCTGGTTTCTTTCTCTTCCTGTGGATACCTGGGGTACATAATGGAGAGAAGGAAAACACATCATCTTTCCTTCTACTATCCTTGTATCCCTGAGTATTGGAAACCTTGACAGGGTGCTGCCCATGGGTGCCAGTGTGCCTTTTACTCATGCTAACAGAAAGCCAAGGGTGTAGCATTATCTGCTCTTACCCACAAGTTGCCTTTCCCCCTGCTGTCAGGAGGCTTTTAGTACCTTAGATCTCATTTATGCCATGGATACTAACACAGCATCTATCCATGAAATGGGAGGCTTGACTTAATCAGCAAGTATTAGTCATGCTCACCTGCACTGTGCCTCTTAACTTCCATTGTTGCCTGTGGCTGGATCCCTGAAATCCAGTTTTCTTTCCTAGGGCTTTGAACTGAAGCTTGGAAATTAGTTTGTGACAAAAGAACTGCCTCAGGGGAATGCATGGACTCATCAAGCCTTAGGTGTCCCTCACCAGATTGGCTGCTGCCTCCTTATCAATAAGCTGAATGCTAAAGTGAAACTACATTTGGGTCCTTCTCAAACAAGGGAGGGAAAAAGTGTGTCCTGTGATGTGGGATCCTGTTCTAATGAGATGCCTTTCAAGAAGAAAACCTCTTACATAAAAGTTAACCTGGGGTGGGGGATGGGGGGAGGAATACATCATTAGTGTGAGGCTGTGAAGCTGCCTGGAGGACTAACCTCTTATTCTTATACAAATAGGCTTCACTATGAGGGAGAGAAACTTTTAGTTGCTATGGTGACTGAGCTGGACTCCAAGACTGGGGGAAGGGAGGCCTCCATGGATGTGTGGCAGGAAACACTAGCCAGCTGGCCATGCTGGTCCTGTGTCCCTCAGGCAGCCTTGGGGCCCAGGCAGCAGCTGTGGCTCATTCCCACCCTGTATGGCCGTTGGACATTCCACACACATGCGGCAGACACAGCTGTGTGCCCCAGACAGGAGAGAAGTGGGCAGGGAGCCGCCACTAGCCTATGCATCCTGCTTGTGTGCCTGTGGCTATTGGAATAGGGTGGAACACCTCCAATATTGTAAAAGAAAAGAAAAGTGTCATTGTGGTCATGAAGGGAATAAAGAAAGCCATAGAAAAGACTGGGTTGGACTGAAGCTGATGTTCCTGACCCCTGAGAGCAATGGCAGAGAGGCAGTTTCTCTTGCACTCAGAAAAAGTCTGAGGATGAGAAGGTCCAGAAATGAAAGTGA
>PVKP010033626.1:0-22838 GCA_004027715.1 Plecturocebus donacophilus | reverse complement strand
AACGCTAGCTAAGACAGCAGCGTTGAAATTCGTGGTGCTTTTCTGCCCGGGGGTCTCCGGTCTGGCTTCTCAGTCCCTTTTTCAGTCAGCTGGATGGACTGCTCTGACTTCCCAGAGCGCCAAACATCATCCAAAAGGAGACTCAGTCCCGTTTACTCCGCACCAAGAGCCGCCGAGCCGAGGCGCTGGCAAAAAAGCCACGCCAGCCGAAAGGGTCGCGCTGGCGACCCGTGGGGCTCCTCCGCTGGGAATGTCCTGGTCCGTGGGCAGCAAAAATCTATCGGTAAGTGTGGCGTCCGCTGGCTCTCTGCGCTTTTACTGGGAGCTGCAATCCTGAGCTGCTAGTGATCGGCCATCTTGGATCTCTCCTTCCCAGAGTTGTTAAATGATAAAACTGTGATGTGAACCTTTGTCCTGTGGTCTCGGAGCCCCAGCTCCTGATCACTGCCCAGTGCTATCCCATAGCTTTTTGCTGTTGGAGACCATGGTGAACATGAATTGTAGCTGTGTCTTCAGAGATGGTGAGCAGCAATTTAACCACTGTTAGGTGCAACCATGTGATAACTGCTAATATCTGACCATTTTTACATAAAAGGATGTGGTGATTTGGGTTATGAAAAACAGAAACACTGAGAAAATGACAATGATTGCAAGCGACTGAGAAAACCTGCTGAATTGATGCAACATGATACATTGAATTAAATCCAGGAGCAGATAAAAGACATTAGTGAAAATACCAGTGATATCTGAATAAGGTCTGTAGTTTAGCTGATAATGTTGGATCAGTGTAAATTTCCTGGTTTTGATCATTGCGCTAGGTAAAATGTTAATGTTAGGGGATGTGAGAATGCTCTATAGTATATTTGCAACTTTTCTATAAATCTAGAATTATTGCAGAATACAATTTTATTTAGAAAGTCACATCAACAGATAATTTCATGTGGTTTAACCGTAATTATATACTTATATAGCTCTTTAATATTTATAAAATCACTTCTTATTTAATCATAGAAACTTATATGCTTTAATTATCATCCTGTAAGCCCCAGCCTTCTCCCTACTCTCCAGCTCTAGGCAACGACTAATCTACTTTGCTTATCTATCACTCTTCCTGCTCTGGATATTTTACATGAATAGAATCCTGCAAGATGTGGTGTTTTGTGACTGATGTCTTTGATTTAGCATAATGTTTTCAAGGTTCATCCGTCTATCAATACTTTGTTCCTTTTAATGGACAAATAATATTCCATTGCATAGATATACCCCATTTTGTTCATCCATCTCTTAGTTGATGCGTATTTGAGTTTTTCACACCTTTTGGCTATTGTGAATAATGCTCCTATAACATCAGTGTACCAATTGCTTTGTGGGAAAATGTGTTCATTTCTTTTAGATATATACTTAGTTTTAGTTCAGTTATTTCAAACTCGACCCCTGAGGAAAGTTTCTTGGAGAGAAGGAATAAAAAAACCTGAACATGCTAAAAAAATTCAAATTATTTTCAGACATTACTACCTCTGTGAGTTTCAGTTTATTAGCATCCTTTATAGATAAGCTGTGCCTGTAAGAAAAGAGAGGTCTTAAACACACCCGCATACACACATGCTTGCTCAAGCATGCAGTCAAAAGTGTCTCCTTCAAAGAATACTTCTGGAGAAAAAAGCATAAAACTTTGTAAGCTATTGCAATTGCTCAGGAAATTGGGCTGTTCATCTTTAGAAATTTCTTCTGACTGATATTTGGCAACACTAGAAAAACTGACCATTTGTAACAGCTTTTGCCCCTGATGTGTGGCTCTGCTTAGACAAAATTACTTCTGGCCATCTCTAAAAATTAAATTTTCCCTGGAAACTTTTCTTTCATGATGCATTTTTGGAATATTGGCTGTGGTTAGGAGGGTAAGCTCCCCAAGGGCCAAGCCTGCTTCCTCTTTTCTAGCAGAGCACCTTCACACAACGCAAGTACTCAACGTGTTTGTTAAACTGACATTAACTGAAATCATCGAAAGCACTTTTTTGGAGGACATATCTATCTTCTCAATTGCTCAGTTTTCTTTTGGAAAAAGGCAGGCTATAGAGCAATTCATTAATCATTTAGCATTCCAATGTTCCTTCCTGCTTTTAATAGCAAAAATGAGTCAAGACCTTACCTTCTGAATACATCACTTGCTGCCTACATGAGGCAGTGGAGTCTCAGAGTAGCCCTGTGGCCTGGTCCTCCTACGTCTCTTTTGGATTTTGCTCCCTATCCTTTGCTGACCTTCTGTAGAGGCTTATTCACCCAACTGGTGGGCTGAGGTGATGCTTTCTAACTATTTTACCAAGAGCTTTTCCACTTCTCCCGAGATACCGCATAAATGCAAGGAAATCTCCAAGAGGCCCCTTCAAGTATAACGGCAACTTTCAATCATTTGATGTTTTGGTTTTAGAGCAGAACCAAATTGTGTAGTCAAATATAGACACCATGCCGGATTGAAACTTGTACAAAAATCCCAAGAAATTCAATTACTCTGAGTTTTACTTTGTACTATTTTTAAGGAGGCAATTTACAGCAGCCTATTTTCTTAATTTTATTTGAGGAAAACTATGCCCTCCTGCCATCATTCCAGCACCTGTGACACTGAGGCCTTTGGTTACCTTACTTACATTAGGGTATCAGAGACTTGGTTGTTAATTTGGTATGATGTGATAAACTGAGAGAGACATAGACTCAGGAAAATCCTAAAAGATCGTCAAAACCAGAAGGGGAAAAAGAAGCCCTGAAAGGGTAAAATGGGCATTTGTACTGGAGTCAAGAGTGGATATCAGGGGTTTGGTCCTGTTAGAGTTCTTTTTCTGACATTTCTTGGTGTTCTCTCTAGCATAGTGGACTAGGACTAAGTACTGGGTGACTACTCAGTAAATGCCTCTGGTGGACAGATGGTATGGAAGTGCTTAGGGGATATTCTGCCTCAGACAGAGCATCTCACTCCCCTAGATGGATGGAGACACACATGATCGTGGTCCCTGCAGAGAATATCTGTGCATTTGCCGCAACTCCGATGCCTCAGAAGCTCTAATTTTTGACTGAAGTCAGTGGGGGTATTTTGTCAGCAGGCACCTTTACCAGGCTACACTTATGAATTCTTGTAAATCAGATTTTATGCAAGCAGATAGTTTTTATAACTCATCATATTTTAACCTCAACAAATTGGATTATTTACATCCAGAAATGAAACAATAATGACTAAATTATTCCAAAAGGATTTTTTTAGTAGTTAGATCCAGGTTGATTTGATGGCCTGATTTTGTCCCTTACACTTTGATATATAGTATCCCTTTATTTATTTGCCACAAGAAAAAACCCTTAAAAGGAGGGAAGGAGGGCATCTTTAATAGCCAAGTTTAAAATTAAAGGTGACTGAGATATTAATTCTTAAACAGCTCTCTGATTTCCTGAGTAGCCAACAAAGCACTATTTAGCTCTTTTATTAGACTTTACAGGAATAGGAAATGCTATGTATCAACATTTAATTTAAAAACTATGAATGCTTTCAGTCATGCCATCTTAAATGTTTTTACTTAGGTTAAGAGTTATTTCAGTGACATTTTCTTTGTTTTTCGGCATAATTAGAGGATGAGGATCTTCTATAAGTGCATTTTAAAATAACCAAAGCTTGCTCATTTAAGAGCCTGTATTTTTTATTAAGAATATTTCTGAAGTAAATCTTTTAAAAATGTAATCGTCCAATGATTTCTCTTTGTAAACAAAGTGTTGAATAGAGTTTTAACTCTTCTTAATGGTCCATGGCATGATGCCCAAATCAATCTTAATGTCTGGGAAAGTTAGATTTGAAGACAACTCCAGTCCACCCAGTCCATCTCCCTCACCTTCCTGCCCAATTTATAGAAGAAAGATCTGAGGAACTGCTTCCAAACAAATGCCCTGAGATTTCTTCAATACTTTTCTTTTTCCAGAAATCTCATGATCTGGAAGTTTGCTGACATCACAGAAGCCCTCAGTTGCTCAGGCCTTGCCTCTCAACAAGCTGCAGCCTGCTCTCTTTCTAGGGTTCACCTCAAGGAGCTGCTGGGTGGCCCCGATCCAGCCCCATGATGCACCCCTACAGCTCTTGCACACCTACTCCTCTATCTGGGATTCCTTTCCATTTGGTCCACCTTAGATGGCTGGCAGCCACCTCGCTTTATCTTTCATAGGTCACATTTAAGGATAAATTCCTCTGGGGAACTTTCCAACTCCCCTAGGGGAAAATAGTTCCTCCCTACATTGCATCCTAGATGTTCTTTATGAGTTTTCCTCTCTTAGCTCTTGGCCACGTTTGTACCATACCTTGAGTGGCCATCTGTCTTTGCTCACTCACACAGTGAGCTTAAGGATTCAATCCAACTCATCTTTGCTGTTCCCAATATGATAGCTAGCGGCTCTCTATGGGGTTAAATTATTTGAGGGACAAAGAACATAGTCTAAATCCACATCGCCCCCTCACTTCCAATCCCTCTCAGATGGCCTTCTTTTAATTTAATTCTTGTCAAGTTTTTTTAATTTAATTTTTTTGTCAAATACCTGCTATCTTGAATGATGAGGAGAAGTTTGGAAAGTCTCTGTGTGTAGGGAGACAAGTCACGTATTCTCACCCTGAGACATAGTATTCTTCTATCAGTCAAGGAGAAGGAGCTTCCTGCCCATAAGTGACCTTGCCCTTTTCACCTGGCAGGGTGTGCTGTGAGCCATTGACCAGAGTGTCTTGTGCATCTTGGGGGAAACATTGAAATCACAGCCTCGACTTACCTACTTCCCTGAATATTTTTACTGATTTCACAAAAAATGTTATAAAAAAGATGGAAAGTTTATCTGCATTGCTCATTTAATCTTCGCAATAGTCACGTTAGATACACATTATTACTCTTATTCTGAAGATAAATAAATTGAGACATTAAGAATATGAATAAGTTACCCAGTTTTGTAGCCTGAAAGTGTTAAAGTGAGAATGATAGCAGGGTCTTTCTGACACTGGGGAGCTTGTGTCCTTGGCTACTTACTACCTAGGGCCCCTAAATAAATTAAGTCCTAAACTTATGATATTTTTGCCAAATGATACATAGCTGCCAGAAAGAATCACTTGAAAATTGACAAATTTATTCACATAAATATACAGGGAGGCTTCTTTATCTGTTGACTTGTTATCAACTTGACTATTTTATTGATAAAGTGGCACCATGTTGAGAAAGAGTGAAAATAAAGTTTTATGTGTTACAGTATTTCCAAAATTTGGAATGACATTTCTGAAAACATGAGCACCTCTTGTCCTCTTTTCTGCTGTCCTTGAATAGAAATAATGTGACTGGAAATTCAGGGTAATGCAGAAAGAACCCTGTGCTATTTGTCATGACCTCTACTTTTGTGGTTCTCACCCCGAAATACAAGGATAATGTTTTAAGGGAATATGACACAGTCACTTCCCAAGATAAATGAAGAATTTTAATGTAAATGAAAGTATTATTTTAAAGAAAGATGGATTATGATGGTCTGTTGGATAAATTCAAGAAAAGAACTCTTTGCCTAAAATTACCCAGCCTGTTCAAGATGCAGTGATATATATATGGAACAGCTCCTCCACAGAAAGTCCGAGCCGTTTCTTCTCACAGAAAATGACCCAGTAAAAAATACTAAATATACACGCAGGTCCTCTCTAACTGTATAGGCAATGATGGGAAGAGATGACTCAGCCTCGTAACGACAGGAGACCCATGGAAGTGGTTTCTTTTACTGGAGCTCGTCTAAATTTGTGTTTTGTTTAAAGTTTTAGGCTATTTAAAATCAATAGTAATATTTAACCTATATTTTACAAAAAAGAAATAAACTATTTTGTTAAATAAGTTCAGAGTTATCTAACTAATGAGCTTATTAACCCAGGGTTCATAAGAGAACTCTGAAATTACATGCAATATAAGATGCATGATACCTCCTAGTCTTCTTATTTAATCAGGAGATCATGGAAGTCAGTTAGATATTAAATTTGCCTTTATACATTTATTTTTAAAGAAGATGTTTAGGGATATTTCAATTATACTGTCTAAAAAGAACACCTCTAGCACCAAAAATGGAATTACCTCTTTTGTGGGACCAAATTGCAGAGAAAACTAGGATATGATTCTATCTAGTCATACAAATGCAGAAAAGTTTGCATGGCATTTCTGTGGACTACTGTTGAATTCCATGGAGTCAGTTGCCAAGAGCCAGAGATTCAGAGTCATTGATATGCTTCCCACAGCTCTTCCTCTATGCACGGGGAGTCTCCTTACTGCATGTCTGTATTCCTGCACATGCCTCCATACCCATGTTTCTGCCTATTTCTTCTTCATCTTCCCTTTTTTCACTCATTGAAGTAGTGGATGCCAGTTTAACTTACTTTGTTTTGATGCAGTGAGATCAAAATCTGTTCCAGTGTACCTACGGTATCCCCACTGCCATGATGTAATATTTGTCTCCATCATTCTAGTTTCTTTACAGACAGTTCCAACCAATAAATTCCCTGGTGTGCATGCCTCAGTGAAATTGACCCATCTGCTCTGTGTAATTCCAGTAAACGCTAGATTCCACCACCACACTTTAGTCTGGCTGCAGGATGTTCTTCCTCTTATCCCCTCTTGCTCCTGGTGACATCATATTCATCTTCTAACATTGGTCTTCAATTTCACCCACCTCCCAGCGACTTTCAAAGGAGATGTATGAGAGAGATGGGGCATAGACTAAGGAGAATATATTGGATCTGCCATTGTACCTGTAAGAGATCGACCTGATCAGTGTCTTAGTTTCCTCAGTTTTAAACTTAGAATAAATAGTCCCTCAAGAAGAGGATCCAGGAACATACTCTACATGAAGTGCTTTCTGCAGAGAATATAGTAATGAGGGGCCAGTTCCTGTTTTCTTCTCCACACTCACTGCTTTCCTCCTTAGGACTGCATGTCCTCTCGTGCTACCAGTGAACTGCACATTCCATTATGTGAACTTTAGATGACATATTAGAGTTTTGGGAGATATTGGGACTTTGTGTTGACTTTTGTTTTATTTTGTTTTGTTTTTGAGACAAGGCCTTGCTCTGTTGCCCAGGCTGGAGTGCGGTGATGAAATCGTAGCTCACTGCAGCCTCAACCTTCTGGGATCAAGTGGTCCTCCCACCTCAGCCTCCAGAGTAGCTGGACTACAAGTGCATGCTACCATGCATGGCTGTTTTTAATTTTTTTTTAAACACAGATAGTGTCTCCCTGTGTTTCACAGACTAGTCTCAAACCCCTGGGCTTAAGCAATAATCCTCCCAAAGTGCTAGGATTACAGGCATGAACCACCATGGCTGGCCTGAGCTTACTTTATGGGACCATCTTATAACAAACCCCCACTCCGAGCAGGAATATATGTTTTGCTTCTCTGGATCTTCTGTAAGGCCTTTATATGTTTAGCATTTAATAAATTTTTATTGAAAAGAATTATATCAGAGAGGTAGAAGAGCATGGTAGATAAAATCTCAGACTCTAGAATGAACTGAACTAGGCTTTCCTTCTGGAACGCTCTGCTTTTAGCAGTATGACCTTGAGTAAGTCATTGAGCCTTCTGTGCTTCATTCAGTCTCATTGGTAAAATGAGGCTAACAATGGCACTGACCCTTGAGTTTCTGTGAGGATTATATGAATTCGCACACATACTTAGAATAGTACCTAACATGGAGTAAGTGCTCTATTATCCCCGTATGTTTAATAGTAACTGTTTTTTTTTTTTTTTAATTATATAACCTTGGTCCTCTGTGGTTCTTATTGCGAACTTCTTGCATGGGTAGGGCACTGATCTTCATAGTGGTCAGAAATCCTATCTTTTTAGCCAAGTTAGTTTTTTCCCCTTGGTATTTGGTTTGCTGCTGGCATAGTATTTGCTTTGCCTGCTTTTGCTTATGGCACAGATGTATGAGTTAGCCATGACTCGGGCTGGTTTGTGAGTGTGTTTTTGCTCTGTAGTTTGTCTTCACAGATACTTGGTCAAACTTGGCCATTACACAGTCTGATGATCGTGTTGTTTCCTTTATGTTATCATTCTCTCAGTAATGAGGGATGCATTTCTTAACTTTCTCCTGCCTCAGGTCCTCAGGTGACGTTTCACAAGGGCAACTGCAGCCCATAGCTTGTCCAGCCAATTAGATTAGTGTTATTTCTAGACATTGTCTGCCCTGAATACCTGTTAGCTTCCTGATCTTGATATACTGGTCTGAATGAGATAAGAGGAAACATGATGGTCTCCAGTGTATAGGATTATTTAACTAAACAGGAGCTTGCCATGTGGTATGTGTGTTATAATTGTCACTTTCCATGAGTTCTTGCAGCTCTCTTATTAATTTCCTATGATACAAGCTAATATTTCTGACACCACAACCCAACCTCTTTTCACTACATAATGTCCACTGTCATTATAACACCTGTAATCCCTCTCTTTCTCTCTCTTTTTCTCTCCCCCTCAATCCCCAGATCTGCTCTATGTTACCTGCTCAGATTTCTCTATAAGAGAATAGATCCTAAGCCAACTATTACTTTGGCAGTGAAAAAAAAAAAAAAAAACACATAAGAACACCAAGTGAAAAGCTGGTAAAATGGATTCACATGGAACCATCTTTAGATCTTGGCACCACAATTGTTACCTTGGGCATTTATGAACTTTGGTTGCCTATATTATTTTAAGATAGAATAAGTAGCATACCCAGAGTACCTGCTACCTTTAAAAATGAGTCGGCAATTGAAAGGCTTATTATTAGAAGTATTTGGAGATAATTATAATACTTGTATTATTGTATTTTGGAGATAATTATAATACTTTTTTAGAAGTATTTTGGAGATAATTATAATACTTTTTAACAACAAAAACACTAGTTTATTTTTCCCCTGAACTTCAGAGACATTCATTTGACCTCCAAAATAGAATGCCTTCTTCTTGATATTCATTTTTTTTCTGGTTTAATCCCTTCAGTGATCCTGCTCCAGGTGACACATGCCAGCCTTGAGTTTTGTGCTTTTAAGTAGAGGTACCATGCTCTTTACCTCTCTGATATAATTCTTTTCAGTAAACATTTATTAAATGCTAAACATATAAAGGCCTTGCAGAAGACCCAGAGAAGGAAAACGTATATTCCTGTTTGGAGTAGGAGTTTGTTATAAAATGGTCACATAAAGTAAGCTCAGGCCAGCCATGGTGGTTCATGCCTGTAATCCTAGCACTTTGGGAGTATTACTGCTTGAGCCCAGGAGTTTGAGACTAGTCTGTGAAACAGGGAGACACCATCTGTGTTAAAAAACTTAAAAACAGCCATGCATGGTGGCACGCACCTGTAGTCCAGCTACTTATGGAGTCCACGCATTCTCAGTTTATGTTACTTTCACTGTGAGCAGCTGCTTAAGTCAAACTAGACATAACTGCTCAGCATCTGATGGATCACCCTGCTGAGCACAGATACTGGTGTCCTCCTCCAACATCTCCTTCTGTGTTCCTGATGTTTGCCCTCAAACAAACTCCCTGCAAAAGTGGGAGCACCTGAAGCTAGGATTGAAGAGTTCAGTTCATCCCACATTTTGTTCTTTGTTCTGCTGATGTCATTAGTTTCTGAGGCAAGTCTAAATTGACCAAATATAGGCTCTGGGATTCTAAAATAGTAGCTCTGAATGTTGGCTGAACAGCAGAATCATCTGGAAAGCCTTAAAAGGTATAGATGCCTGGCCTCACCCCAGAGCTCTGAAGCATCTAGATCTGTGTGACCTGGAAGGCAGCAATTGGCATTCGTTTCTTCCTTGTTTTGCTTCCCAAGGTTGCTTGCATTGACAGGGGAAACCAATTACATTTGACGTATAATACCCAGGACTCCCTCACTATTCTTACCCCTTCAATGAGATGCATACTAATTAGATATAAAGAGAAGATCAGATCCTTCCTTCAGACCCTTAATAGCACTATTTCAATGTCATTTCAGATATATATCTATCCATTTCGTTCATCATGGTGATCTGCTTTAGATAATAGATAACTTATTTTATCTTTGAGACTATCTTGGTAGCTTAATTCTCTTGGTTGTATCACCTTGAAAGGTTGTAGGTTATTGGGAAACTCTGAATTTCCATAGGGTAGGACTATGGAGAACTGGTTTTGAACTGATGAATCCTATATTTGGAATCTAGCATCTTTGCTATTTGGCAGGTTACTTAAACTCTTTGGGACTCTACATCCACATCTGTAAAGTAGGATTAATAGGGTGGTTGTAATTATTAACTAACCTTGGATCAGATATATTTTGTGAAAATTCACACCTAACCCTTGCCTGAAATATATGAAGTTCTCCCAAAACATGTACTTTTAACCCCAATGAGTAAGGATAAAAATGTTTAACAAGTTTGGCTAACACAGGAACAGAAAACCAAACACTGCATGTTCTCACTTATAGGTGGGAGTTAAACAATGACAACACATGGACACAGGGAGGGGAACATCACACACCGGGGTCTGTCAGGGGGTGGGGGGCAAGGGGAGGGAGATCATTAGGACAAATATCTAATGCATTTGGGGCCTAAAACCTAGATGATGGGTTGATAGGTGCAGCAAACCACCACGGCACAGGTATACCTATGTAATAAACCTGCACATGTATCCCAGAACTTAAAGTAAAAAAAAATAAGTAAATAAAAGTCTAACAAGTTTTGATGGCAAATATATGTTTTCCAACAAAAACAGTACCACAGTGTTTTTGCATTGCTTTCTCATAATCTGTTGCCTTCTTTCAGACTTGTATCATTCATCACAGACTATTTACTTGACACAGCAAAACATCATATCAGCTAATAATAGCGCGATTTTCAGCTTCTCAATAGACCAGTCATCATCCCCATTTGACAAGCACATTTTACTCAGAAATGACATCAAAATGCAATATTTTTCTTGTCAAGCTGAACTATGCCATGCCTACTGACTCCTGCATATTCTCAGTATTCATTACCCTTTTACTTGGTCTTACCCTTTGGCTGTCAAATCACCTTATTTTATTTATTTAATAATCTGACAAAGATGAAAGAAATATTACCATGGCCTTATGAGACAATTGAAATATCCTTTGCTGTCATCCTTTTCATTTAGCTGAAAGAGGCATCCCCCTGGTCATTAATTTAATTTAAGCAATGTCTGCATGTTGAATGTTTTGCTGTGTGCCTGTGTCAGTGTATGTGTGTTTATGTGTGTATGTCTTCCAAAGTTAGTTTCCTGAGGTAGACTTTATGTACAGCCCCCAGATTAAGTGATCTTCACCAAACTCTGCTCTTTGTTATATTGCAAAGACATTATTTTAAATCATTCAGTCTGTAAACCTGAAATAAAACCTTACCCAATTCTAAGTGGATATCATTTAATCAACATAAATCATGGCTCTATATATTTAACATTACTTATATTCTGTTAAAGTTTTTTGAAAAATGATAACTAGCTGGGACATCTCTTTTTAGTAAAGATAAATTCTGAAGATATTATGCAGGTGTTCTTCAATAAATACCATCAATATACTGGTTAACCCCAACGTATATTTTTAGTCTTGACTTCTATTATAAGGTGCAGACTCCTATATAAAACTTAACCTTCCTTTCTCCAAAATATTGAACTCATACCAGGTATGTCTGTGTGTCTGGGATCATATTCATTATCTTCTCTCTCCAAATGGTTCCCCTTCCAATGTCCCCTGCTCACTAGACCATGCTTATATATTCTGAATACTGCCTGGATTTGTGTAATTTTCTTTATCTTCGATGTTGCTAATTCAAGTCAAGCAACTGTCAGGTCTCCCTGAACTTCAGTATGCTCTGTGGAAAAAAAAAAAAAAAAAAGCCATTCTCTCTGTTTAGAAATTCATCTATTAGATAGCAAGGTTATCTTTACAAAAGGCCTGTAGGGAGAAAGACAAGATGAAAGATCCTAATTTTGGTGACCGTGAAATTTATTTTACAAACAAGGATGCTTAAGAGTGAAGGGAGCAACCGTTAGTAATTATTCCAGGATTATGGTCATCAAACAGATTAGTCCTAGGAAAACAGGGGTGTTGGACAGCCAGATCTTAATACGTTTTCACTAGAAAGTGAATTTTATCATTAATGTAGACTTGAATAATTAAGGTAGAAACGATGCCTTAGATAATAAATCAAATATCACAAGGTTGTTATTACTGCGTAGGAAAATAAATTTTTCTTTAACAAATAAATTCTAAAAAGCTATTCCCTAAAATAAATATATAGTGATTAAATGTAATTTTTCTACAAACATGTAGAACAAACTTGCAGTAATTATAGGGTTATATTTCATAGAAGCTGCAAAACAGGACACACAGAACAAAAGCTGGGTGGTTATGAATCAAGCCCTTCTAGACAATCTTCCAGCCCAGTAGATGTCCTAGTAGATGTCCCCGTAGATCAGCCACAAGTTGGTGATGACAAGGCACAGATAGTATGCAGAGATTTAATTTAAATTATCACTTCAGTCTGACTGCTGCTCTTTATTCTTTATGGTAATTGGCATATAAATATTCCTCAATGCCAGAAAGACTAAAGAATTAATTTCTCCTTTGGCTGTTTCTTTGAACTGGCATTTTAACCTCTCTACACATTCATGTTTCTTCTGTTTAAAAGAGGTGATGACATTTATTCTGCCTACTTCATAGGACTCTAGGAATATTTAATGGAGTAGTACAGATGTGACTTCTCTGCAACCTGTAATTTCTTGCAAATGGTTGTTGTTATCATAAGTGCTAGAGTACCAGCAACAAAGGGAGGCCTATTTTGCTGATTCATAAGAGCCCAGATTGGAGTCCAGAGTTGGCAGTGCAGAAGGGTGCTCCAGTCTTAAGTAGAGACCAGGCCTTGCTCACAGTCTTCCTCTGTCATAGTGTTATAAAAGTTTCAGTGGAATTTGAGCTATGGTGTTCTCACTGCTATGATGAGAAAGTTGTTTTGACTTGTTCAATCCTTGAGCAAAAAGAGCCTTTCCTAAAGTCTGCATGCCATGTCCCTAACACTTGAAGGAGATCCATGGGCCATGTGGCTTCAGCTCCATGCAGAGGGTGGCTACATGTGCTGGCTGTAAAAGTGGCTTAACGGAGTTCTCTGTTCAGTGGAAATCGTATGGTCAAAAAGTAGACTTAGAACCAAAGTGATGGGGCTAGGGGAGTGGAGAGAAACAGACCCTGCCTATGTGAAGTTAGTAGTGGAATAGTTCTCTCCTGAAGGTAAACGTAGTTTTCAAATTGTTTTGTTTATTGGTTGGCTTCTCTACCTGCATGAAAAGTTTATGCTTTTCAGAATGTTGAAAAACGAGTGGAGCATGACTTATATTTCATAATGTACAGAGCTGAATTCCTGTGGTCCAGAATAATGTTCAGCCCTTTAGGAGTCTCTGTCTCTTATCCATACCCTCCTGAAACATGCACTCCTCTAAAATGCATGTTATGGCTGGAAATGTGATATCAAAGCTTAATACTTTGGACACTGATATTTGGCTGACTTCCTTGTTAATATGCACAGTAAACCTGGGTGGAAGGGTTTCATCCTTTCCTTCTCCCCAGTTGGTGCCAGGACGTGTGGCATCAGCCTATCCTAGCCACCTGTCTCCAAGCATCAGTCTGCCCCAGGGTGAACTCCTTAGCCCACACTCTCAGCACAGCCACTGATTTTCACAGTGCAGAATGCAAGTGCTTCAGAGACATAGTGGGACATCCCCACCCTGCTGGGAGCTTCCTTTCTCCTACCCGCTTCAGTGCTTGGAGGCTCAACTCTATAGGAAAGAATAAGGAGAGTCGCTCTGTTTCCTTCATCATAGGACATTTAACGACTTCACTCTCAAATCATGGAATAGTTTAGTTTGGAAAAGCCTCAAAGATCAGTTAAAGTACTGAGAATTTACAAATGGGAAAATTGAAGTCTATAAATGGAAAATTTCTTGGCTAAGATCATGATGTTTATTAATGAATGAGTTGGATTTGTGTTCAGGTCTGCTGTACCTAGTCATTGGCCTTCCTTCTACCCAACGTGATTCCGATGGAAAATAAAATGTGTGCTGGGACACATTTTATCTTATCTAGTTCCGGACAATCATCTTTATTAATAATGCACCATCATTTAAGGGTATATGCATAATGGCAATGGATTTATTTTTTTATTGATCATTATTAATATTTCAGTGCTATTTCATTTTTCTAAGGACTATCATAAATGCCTATGCATGTTTTAAAGATCTTACCTTAAAAAATATTTTGAAAAACTCAAACTGTGACATGAATATAGAAGAGATACTTTGCAGCAATTGCTAGAAAATGACATATGCATCCCTTATATTAAAACTCTTACTTTCTATATGCTTTCCCAGTCAGTGCCTCCTGTACTCCAGAGAAAACCATTTAGAGTTTAGATTATGATAAGGAAATGCCTTTTGCATTTGTTGTGGAATGAATAAAGGATTTATATCTTCAATGCTGCATTGAACAAATTTGCAGAGAACATTAAATATTCTTTACCTTGACATTTCTGATGCCCATCATTTTGATAACCTTTGAGTCATGGATCGTTGATGACAAATCTCTTATATACCTCTGACTCAAAATATGATAAGAACTCAAATCAGAAACATTTTTAAAAGCTTGTTTAAATTTCTGTTTTTTTCACTTCAATTCTATAAGGAATCTGAAAAAACAGATTAGCTTTTCCACTTTGAGTTTACAATTAGGGACTGGAACATTTCAACCAATAATAACCATGTTGATGATAAAAGCACACAATATGTATACTGTCATCTTAATTTGCTTGAGATTTCAGTACTCTAAATTTTTTTTTTTTGAGACAGAGTTTTGCTGTTATTGCCCAGGCTGCAGTGCAATGGCACTATCTCGGCTCACTGCAACCGCCGCCTCCTGGGTTCAAGCAATTCTCCTGCCTCAGGCTCCTGATTAGCTGGGATTAGCGCCACCATGACCGGCTAATTTTGCATTTTTAGTAGAGATGGGGTTTCTCCATGTTGGGGTATATAACTAGGTGTGGGATTGGTGGATTATATGATAGTTCCATTTTTAGTTTCTTGAGGAACCTCTATACTGTTCTCTCTAGTGGTTATACTGATTTACATTCCCAACACACTGTTCCCTTTTCTCCACATTCACGCTAGCATTTGTTATTGCCTGTCGTTTGGATAAAAGCCATTTGAACTGGGGTGAGACGATATCTCATTTCAGTTTTGATTTGCATTACTCTGGTGATCAGTGTTATTAAGCACCATTTCATGTGCCCGTTTGCCATTTGTGTGTCTTTTTTTTTGAGAAATCTCTATTCAGATCTTTTGCCCATTTTAAAATCAGATGACTAGATTTTTTTCCTATGGAATTGTTTGAGCTCCTTATGTATTCTGGTTATTAATCCCTTGCCACATGGGTATTTTGCAAATATTTTCTTCATTCTATGCGTTGTCACTTCATTTTGTTGATGATGTTCTTTGTTGTGCATATGCCTTTTTTTTTGCTTTGGTTGCCTATGCTTGCAGGGTATTAGTCAAGCAGTATTTACCCTGACAAATATCCTAGAGAGTATCCCCAGTGTTCTCTTTTAGTATTTGCATAGTTTGAGGTCTTAGATTTAAGTCCTTAGTCCATTTTGATTTGATTTCTGTACCTGGCAAGAGATAGGGGTCTACTTTCATTGTTCTGCGTATGGAGACTCAGTTTTCCCAGCACTATTTATTGAAGAGACAATCCTTTCCCCAATGTATGTTCTTGGCATGTTTGTTGAAAATTAGTTCATTGTAGGTGTATGGATTTATTTCTGGGTTTTCTATTCTATTCCATTGGTCTGTATGTCTGTTTTTATTTACCATGCTGTTTGGGTTACAATAGCTCTGTAATATACTTTGAAGTGAAGTAATGTGATTCCTCTAGTTTTGTTCTTCTTGCCCAGGTTGGCTTTGGCTATTCTGGGTCTTTTGTGGTTTCATATTAAATTTAGGAATTTTTTTTTATTTCTGTGAGGAATGTTATTCGTATTTTGATAGGTATTGCATCATATTTGTAGATTGCTTTGGGTAGTATGGCATTTTAACAATACTGATTTTTGCAATCCATGAACATGGAATATCTTTATGTTTTGTGTTCTCCATAATTTCTTGCATCAATTTTGTATAGTTTTCATTGTGGATAACTTTCATTTCTTTAGTTAAGTTTATTCCTTGGTATTTTATTTTATTTGCAGCTATTGTAAATGACATTACTTTTCATTTCTTTTTCAGATTGTTTGCTGTTAGAATATAGAAATGCTATCGATTTTTGTATGTTGATTTTATGACCTTCAATGTTGCTTAATTTGTTTATCAGTGGTAATATTTTATTTTATTTTTTTTGGTGGAGTCTTTAGAGGTTTCCAAATATAAGATTATATCATCTGCAAACAAGGATAATTTGACCCTTTGCTTTCCAAGTTGGATGCCACTTACTTCTTTCTCTTGTCTGATTGCTCTACATAGAGTTTCCAGTACTATATTGAATAACAGTGGAGAAAGTGGGCATTCTTGTCTTGTACCGGCTCTTAGAGATAAGGCTTTCAGTTATTCCCTCTTCAGTATGATGCTACCTGTGGGTCTGTTATATATGGCTTTTATTCTGTTGAGATATGTTTCTTCTATACCCAGTTTTATAAGTATTTTTATTATGAAGGGATACTAAATTTTAGTAAATGCCTTTTCAACATCAATGCAAATAATCATATGGTTTTCCTCATTCTGTTGATGAATATGATGTTATCACGTTGATTGATTTCCATATATTGAACCATCTTTGCATCCCTGGGAAAAATTACAAGTGGTCATGATGAATGATTGTTTTAATATGTTATTGAATTCAGTTTGCTAGTATTTTGTTGAGAATTTTTGCATCAATGTTCATTGGCCTGTAGTTTTCTTTCTTTTTATTTTTCTTGGATATATCTTTGGTTTTGTTATCAGAATAATACTGGCCTAATAGAAGGAGTTTAGAAGTATTTCCTCTTCCTCTAATTTTTGGAATAGTTTAAGTAGTATTGGTATTAGTTCTTCATTAATATTTGGTAAAATTCAGCAGTGAAGCCATCTGGTTTTGGACCTTTCTTTGCTGGGAGACTTTTTATTACAGCTTTGATCTCATTACTTGTTATTGGTCTATTCAAGTTTTGGATTTCTTCATGTTTCAATCTTGGTTGGTTGTATGTATCTTGGAATTTATCTTTTTCTTTTAGGTTTTTCAATTTATTGATATGAGCTCCTCCCAGTCCAGGGAAAGTCCAGAGCCTGTCTTCAAGCTCACTAGTTCTCTTTTGAGAGACTCTGATACATTCTTTAGTATGTCAATTGAATTTTTCAGCCTTAGAATTTCTTGATTTATAAAAATTATTTCTATCTTTTTATAAATTTATCTGATAGGATTCTGAATTTCTTCTTTGTGTTTTCTTGAATTTTGTTAAACTTCTTTAAAACAGCAATTTTGAATTCTCTGTCTGAAATGTCACATATCTCTGTCACTCTGGGATTGGTCACTGGTGCCTATTTAGTTTGTTTGGTGAGGTCAACTTTTCCTGAATGATCCTGAGGCTTATGGATATTTGTCAATGTCTGGGCATTGAAGAGTTGGACATGTTTTATAGTATTAGCAGACTAGGCTTGTGTGTACCCATTCTTCTCGGAAAGGCTTTTCATGTCATCAAATGGAATAGAGTGCTGTCATCCAAGTTTTTTGTCACTGTAACCTTATCAGCATTAGGGGACACACCAAGCCCAGTAACACTGACTTGCGTATTCATAGAGGTAGTGCCCTGGTGGTCATGAGTAAAACCTGAGAGAATTCTCTGGATTACCAGACAGAGATTCTTGTTTTCTTCTCTTACTTTCCCCCAAACAAGTGAAGTCATTTTCCTCTGTGCTGAGCTGCCTTGAGCTGATGGAGGTGCTACCACCACTGGAACTGCTCTAGTTCATAACTAAAGCCGGCACAGCACTGGGTCTCTCCCAAGGCTTACAGCAAACATTGCCTGGTTACCAGTTCATTCAAGGCCCAAGGGCTCTTCGTTCAGTATGTGGAAATCCAGCCAGGCTTTTATACTTCTCTTTATTGATATGGGCTCCTCCCAGTCCAGGGAGAGTCCAGAAATGCCATGTACAATCCATGGCCTGGAGTCAGAAACCTTAGGAATCTACTTGATGCTCTATTTTACTGCAGTTGAGCTGGTAGCCAAGCTACAATACAATGTTTTTTCTACTCTTCACTCTCTTTTCCTCAAGTAGGAGTCTCTCCCTGTGTCCAGCATAGTTGTGAATGTTCTGGATTACACCTGAAGCCAGCACAGTATGTGGGTCTCACCCAAGACTCATGACAAGTACTACCTGGCAACCTCTGATGTTTATTCAGGACCCAAGAGCTCTTTATTCAGCAGAACTCAGGTTCTGATCACAGGGATGGATGACTCCCACCCTGGCTAGGGCTGGTATAAATGCTTCCTCCATGGGTGCAGGCTGAATTCTGCCATGTTGCTTTCCACTCTGACAGACAACACCATGTTCTAATGCAAAGTCCCACAATCACTGTACTCTCCCAAACACATAGATTCTTCATACCATGTGGCTGCTGGTGGGAGATGGGGGAGGTGTGATATAGGAAATTCAAGACTGTCTTTCCTACCCTCTGCAGTATCTCTTTTCTTGATATGATGTCAAAACCACCAGATACTGTGATTACTCACCTAATTTTGTTTCTGCTGGAGGTGTTTTCTTGTGTGGATCGTTGTTCAATTTGATGTTCTTGTTGGGGAAACAAATGTTAGAGGGTTCTATTTGGTCATCTTGTTCCCCCTCCCTAAGCTCCTCTGTAGATTTTGAATAGCAATTCTCTTGAGATTGTTATACATCAGTAAGTAAGAGGTATGGAAGAAAGGAAACAGCAGAAAAGACACTTGAGATTCCCAGTCAGGATTGGACTTTTAGAACCAACTCTTTGCTCTGAGACTTTATGTTGTGAGATTATAAAAACATAATATTTAAATTCATGCTAAGCCCTAGTGTCAGAATATTAACTAAATGCAGGTAATGTAATCTTCCTCCCATCTTGTATTATTTTAACTGATTTTAAACATAAATGGAAGCACAACTCTAGCTAGCACATTTCCCATATTTAAGCCACCCCATTATGAAAAAGTAAATAGGTTCATGTAGGAATTGGTAAAGTTCCACAGTTTGAGGCAGAAATTACTGTGTGGTAGCCTATCTGATCAATTATTTAGACACATTCATAAGCAGATCAGATTATTGATCCATAGAACTAATTGATCCAAGAAAATGGCATTTAGCGAAACTGAAATATCAGAATTTATGTCCTGTCTCAGAATCACTGGGCCAAAACAACATAACCCAGGCTTTAGTATCAAAGGATTGGAGTAGCAATAATTTGTTATATTATTGTTATTATTTGTTATATTATATTATATAATATAATTTGTTATATTATAATATTGTTATATTATATTATTGGAGTAGCAATAATTTGTTATGCACCCATTCTGTGCCTGAGGCTCTGCTGAGTGCTGTAGACCCAGGCAGAGTCATATACTGCAGACTGAATGTTAAAGGTTTATATTCCAGGGAGTTTAAGTTAAATACTCCAGAATCTATTTCACTCTAAAATTGAATGCTAACATTCCCTTAGTGCTTTCTTCATCTAACTCAGAATGATCCTTGTCCTTTACTTGTGTAAGTCCAGAGTTTGACATTCATTCTACTGGTATTTTCTCATCACTTGACAATACATAAAGAAGTTAAACAAAGAGAGTAATGAGTTTTCTGCCTTTTGTTTCTTAAAGTTCAATTTTCATTGCCTTCTGTAGCTGAAGATACACAGTTTTCTAAGTTGTGATGAACAAATCTCATTTATCTGCAATTCTTTTTAATTCAAATAAATCTTTGTTTAGTTGAAAGAAAATATGTATGTGTGAGTGTGTGTGTGTGTGTGTGTGTGTGTGTGTGTGTGTGTGTGTGTGTCTGTTTTCTTTTTTCTTTACTTATCCCTTGTTCTCCCCAGCCTCCTGTACCACACTTAATTGAAAACATTTTTCCAGGGGGAAATCTATGTTTTAAAAAAGTGCAAAATGCCCAAAGGTAGGATACATTTAATATGAAAGAAATAATTATTAGCCAATTTCCATACCTAATTTCCAAGTTGGCTTACTATATTGGCCCACATAGAGATACCTCTTCTGATTAAAGCAAGCAAGACCATTTGGTACTATCTTTGTGGCTTCTACTCATAGTCTTCCTAGACTGACACTGGGATATTTTATACATATGAAGTGTATTAGTCAGAGTTCTCTAGAGGGACAGAACAGAGTTCTCTAGTTCTGTCCCTCTAGGGATATATGTATATATGAAAAGGAGTTTATCAAGCAGAATTGAGTCAAACAATCACAAGGTAAAGTCCCACAATAGGCCATCTGCAAGTGGAGGAGCAAGAATGTCACTGATGGATCCACACAAGTACCAAAACCTCAAAAGTAGAGATGCCCACAGTGCAGCCTTCAGTCTGTGGCCCAAGCACCCCTGGGAAACCACTGGTGTAAGTTCAAGAGTCTAAAAGCTGAAGGACTTGGAATCTGATGTTCGAGGGCAGGAAGCATCCAGCATGGGAGAAAGATGAAGACCAGAAGACTCAGCAAGTATTCTCTTTCATCTTCTCCTGCCTCCTTCATTCTAGTTGTGCAGGCAGCTGATTCTGCTCACCCAGACTGAGGGTGGGTCTGTCTCTCTGTCCACTGACTCAAATGTTAATCTCCTTTGGCAGTACCCTCAAAGACACACCTAGGAACAATCCTTTGCATCTTTCAATCCAATCAACTTGACACTCAATATTAACTGTCACATGAAGTATAGTTATAAATAAAAAGAACTCTGTATGATGAAAATCCAAGGTGAAGAGGACTCACTTTTTCGGTAAGTCTGGGTATTTTCTGCTTGGAAAGCAAAGGCAGTAGGTTGCATATACAGCCTCTAACAAGCAAGCTCCTGAAATCTGATTTCTCATTGAACAAAATGGTTATTCCACACATAACAGCAGTTTCAGCAGTGCCTTTTTTGTCTCTGGTTATTAATTTGTATTTAAGTTGTGCCAAAGTCATTAATTTACCGAGCCAACATGGAAAACTTAGGGCAGTTAACTTTATAAATGACACCATCATGCTTCAATATATTTGTGCTTAATGACATTATACCACATGAAAGATTCTAATTTTCTTGTACTTGATGTAACTGGTGATATTAGAATGCTAAGACTGTGGTAGTATTTGTTGCTTTAATTGTACTGAACTGACTAGATACAAGTAGCTTATTAACAATGCTCACTGTTAAATCCTCATTGTCCAATCTGAAAACTACATTGTTGTTAAATTTTTTTCCCATGGAAGCATCAAGCTTTCTCAATATTGTGACACTTACACTACTGTTAAAGTCTTTAAAGAGAGAATAAATATGCTAATAACATTCTGGAAGCGACTAACTCTAAGCAAAACTATGGCACTATCAAGATGTACACGTTTTTCCCCGGAATATTATCTCTATCAGATCATGGGAAAGGATGGCTCTCCAAAAAAGCAAAAAAGGAATTATAAGCTTGATTCATTGTTACTTTAAAACCTTTCATATTTGAAGGTGAAGCAAGCATTAGGGCAGTGTACAACTATCAGAACAACATTTCAAATATTTATATTTAGATGAATCACTAGCTTTGTGAGTTAATTTCTGAATATTTTCTATATTGAGCCAGATTTTAACTGCCATGTTTATGTTTTAATAAGATTTTCAGTTGTTATCCAAATATGACCCAGAACCTGAATCAAAACAGCAAGCTTTGAGGAATAGGTCAGTATTTTTGGATAAACTAACAAAAAACATGTTCATCAGGCTAAGACATCAGCAGTGTTTGTGGTAGAATTAATGAGTGTTGTAAGTGTATATTTTAACTGTTAATAGTCAATGATCTATTTTTTCTATGATAATTCAACTCCCTAGTCAACTCTCTGCACTCCTTCATTCACTTTTATTATTATTATTATTATTATTTTTTTTTTACAGAAAGGAGAAAGAAAGAAACAGCGAAAGAAAGAAACATCAAAAGAAAGAAAAAAAGAAAAAGAGAGAAAGAAAGAAGAAGAGAAAGAGGGAGAGAGAATGGGATTCTTGTTTTATTGCTCAGGCTAGAATGCAGTCTAAAAATGGGTATTAAAAACCTCTTATGCCAATAATTGTGCTTAACAACGGAGACAGGAAGGAATAAGGGATGAAAATAACAAATAAGCAGCCGACCAATATTTTATTTAAACCTGTGAAATGCTATGCAGTTGCTGGGGAGTGATTTACTTCCAATCATATGGTCACTTTTAAAATAGGTATAATGTGATACTGAGAAAAATGTATGTTTTGTGGATTTGGGGAGGAGAGTTCTGTAAATATTTAAGTCTAGTTGTTCCAGGTCTGAGTTCAAGTCCTGGATATCTTTGTTAATTTTCTATCTTATTGATCTAATATTGACAGTGTAATGTTGAAGTCTCCCACTATTATTGTGTGGGAGTCTAAGTCTCTTTGTAAGTCATTAAGAACTTGCCCTATGTATCTGGGTGCTCCTGTAATGGGTGCATATATATTTAGGATCGTTAGCTCTTCTTGTTGCATTGATCCTTTCACCACCATGTAATGTCCCTCTTTGTTTCTTGTGTTCTTTGTTGTTTTAAAGTCTGTTTTAT
>PVKP010033625.1:0-24807 GCA_004027715.1 Plecturocebus donacophilus | reverse complement strand
CTTCATCCTTCCAATGTCACATTCTCCTGGTTTCCTCCTACCTCCTGTCACGTCCCCACTCAGTTTCCTTCTGTGGTTGCTCTTTCTATTAAATCTTGCTGCCTCCAGGTGTCCCTGCTCAGCCTTTTCTATTACCAGAGTGATCGCATGGCTTCAACTCTATCTGCACACTGGTAACTTGCAAGATCTCATCAGTCTCTCGAACTTCAGATTCTCAGTTGGACATCTCTATTTGTTGTCCCATAGGCACTTCAAACTCACCAAGCCCCAAATATAACTAACTCCCATACGCCCTTAGGTCCTCTCTTCAAGCTCTGTTCTGCATCTCTCATGGGCTACCTAGGCTCCTAAGCCTGGAACCTGAGAGTTATCCTCAAACCTTCATTCTCCCTCTACACCTACGTCTAAGTTCTTACCCAAGTCCTGTGTCTTCTACAGGGAGGCAACATAATAGTGGTTAAAGGTACAGGGCCTGCAAGGGGCTTGTGTATAACTGTCAAGAGAGTTGAGACAGGGGCTTTCCTCTTCTGCATGGGAGGAGGTCCACTCTCTGTCCTGTCATTTTCCCATTTTCCTTTGCTTCCACACAGCTGGAAAAAGCTGCCTTCTCCAGGTCTTGATTTCTTTAGAAAATCAAGCAGTAACTGGGATTGGGCCTAGGAGAAAGGAGGCCACGTAGGTCTGCCTGCTGTGGCGAGGAAGTCCTGCAGGCTCTTTAAAGTCCAGCCCTGTTCAGCAGGCCTAGGCTTTCCTGTTGGGATATAAGGCCAAAGACCTGGCTTATAAAACTGGTACTTGATCTCTGGGTAGCCATTGTTCAGAGAACTCAAGGGATTGCTGGATGAGGATTGGCTCAGGCTGTAGTGTGCTGACAGACTGGCCGGGGTCGGGTGGGGTGTTCTGTTTGGTAGCATTTGCTGCTTTTTGTGGTGTAAATACTTCCGTCATGGCCTGTTTCAAGCTGCTAACATGATGTCACTGAGCAGTGAGCTGGGAAGATAATTGGCTCTTCACTCTTGTGAGCCTGTGCCTGTGCACTTGCCCTTTATCTCCCCATGTTTTTGGATTTCCCAACACCTGCCATTTTTATCCAGTCAGAAAATCTGGGACACTTAGCTTTAGGTGCTAGGATTCTCTATCACCTCATTTCTTTCTCAACATTGCTAGTCGTCAGTCTAAAATGATGGTTCCGTTTGTACACTTAGCAGTGTGTTAGGGTGCTGTATTTTCCCCACATCTTTGTCAATTTTTTTTTTTTTTTTTGAGACAGTCTTACTTTTCGTCCAGGCTAGAGTGCAGTGGCGTGGTCTCAGCTCAGGTGGAACCTACCTCCCTGGTTCAAGTGATTCTCCTGCCTTAGCCTCCCTAGTAGCTGGGATTACAGGTGTCCACCATCACATCCAGCTAATTTTTGTGTTTTTAGTGGAGAGGGGTTTCACCATGTTGGCCAGGCTGGTCTTGAACCCCTGACCTCAGGTGATCTGCCTGCCTTAGCCTCCCAAAGTGCTGGGATTACAGTTGCGAGCCACTGCACCTGGCCAGTCAATGTTGTTTTAGGTTTGCCACTCTCATAGTTGACAAATGGTATCTCCTTAGTGCTTTTTCTGAGATTCAAATTTGCTTTTATTTGTTTATATTCTTCCTTCTTAAAATCCTTTTGCAGCTCCACAAGATGAGGAAGGCTCATCACTCAGTGCTGGAGCACCGGACCCCCATTGCTGGAATCTCTCCCTCAGGATGCTCCATTCACTAGTCCCCATACCCAATCCCCTTTCTAGGCACGGGGCCTTGTTCCCATTGCTCCCCCAGGCACAGACCCACCCCACTTAGCCTGTTGGAACTTCCTTTGTGATTCTACCTGCCCCCAAGTCCCTACTTCTTGGGAGTCTTTTCTTATCCCCCCAGCTATATGCAGTTGGGGGAAAAGGCTAATTAAAAGTGAAATACAATTTCACTTTCCTTTTAGAGGCCCTGCAGCTCTTTTGTGATCAGAAACAAACTGGTTGGGCTTTTTTGTTTTAAAAAGGGGAGGCCCTTTGGGCATGGCCTTGATGGGAAGCATTAGAGAGCTGAGTTTGGGGGAAATGAAGTGGATGGGAATTTTAGAATGTCCTGTGGTAACTCCAGAGAAACCAGAGGAGGGCCGGTACATGAAAGACAGCAATCTGAGAAGAAAGGTCGACCAGTGAGAAATTCCAGCTAGGACTGTCTGAGGAGAATTCTGTAACGCTGATGCCAAATGCTCAGTGTGCTCCCTATTCTGTGAGAGCTTGGCTTTGCTACAGCATGCCCAGACATCAGTAAAGTTTCCTGCACACAAAACCCTCCATTCATGGTGCTTTAGGAACAAAGGGAAAGAGGTAAGGACACCTGTGGGATGTAAACCTTTAGAGAGTCCTGGTAAAAACACAGGAAGGCATGCACTTCCCAAAGGATGTGGAGTAGGAACTGAGCCATAACAATTAGACACAAATGAAAAGGGGGACCCCAAAGGACACCCCTTGAGATCATTTGGGTACACACACATAACCTTTCCTTCCTCTGAGTTCCCACAGAAACTTGAGCCTCTTTTTATCTGTAAAATGCCATGCTGTGCCCTCACTCTAGCTAGATAAGAACTGAACCCCCAAGTAGCGACTGTCATCATTTTTTTTTTTTTTTGAGACAGAGTCTTCCTCTGTTGCACAGGCTGGGGTGCAGTGGCGTGATCTTGGCTCACTGCAACTTCTGCCCCCCAGGTTCAAGTGATTCTCCTGCCTCAGCCTCCCAAGTAGCTGGGATTATAGGCACGTGCCATCACGCCTGGCTAATTTTTATATTCTTAGTAGAGTCAGGGTTTCACCATGTTTGCCAGGCTGGTCTCAAACTCTTGACCTCATGATCCGCCCGCCTCAGCCTTCCAAAGTGCTGGGATTATAGGTGTGAGCCACTGCTCCTGGCCCAGGGACTGCCATCTTAAGCCCCTCCTCCTGGGGTAGGCACTGGGTGGGAGTGGGTCTGCCCCCTCCTCCCTGACTCCCTCTCTTGACAGGATCCTGCCATCTAGCAGTGAGGAGCTCTTACTGTTTGCCAGCAAGAGCTGTGGGAATGCATTGTCTAATGAGACACAGCCCCCTTGTTAGGTGCCCTTGTCCTCACTTCACAGAAGAGAAATCTGAGGCTTAGAAGGAATCAATGAATTCAAAGTCACTATCAAAGGATGGAGCTGAGATTGGGATTGAGATCTGTTTGACTCCAAAGCCTCTTCTTTTAACTACTGCACAGATACCTCTGACTAGGACCATGTTATGGCTGTTTCCTCCATTTTGTTCACTTATTTAACATTATGCGCCTGGCACAGGGCCTGGTGTGAGTCTTGTGCTGGCTGAGTCTGTGTTCAAAACAGGCACCTGGAGGTTTAATTCAAGTAAATGAAAACAGGACCAGTAGTTGCCCAGTTAGGAACCCCAAGGGAGAGAGCTGCAGAGAACCCAGTTTGGTCAGCTCTCTGTCCTCTGCCCTCCATGAGACACTCTGGCTCCTGAGTGGTCCTTAAGCTGCTGGGTCTCTCCCTGACCCCAGAATCCAAGGCCTGCTGAGGAAACACGAGGACCAGCCCCACGGCAGCCAGCTTCTGGTTTGCCTGCCCTGCGCTGCGAGAGGGCCTTGGGTGAGATAAGAGGATGCACAGCCCTTGAGAGGAGCCTGAGCTGCCTGCAGGAAATCACCCCTTCCTTGGGGGCGGGAGAGGAATGAATGACTCAAGGCCAACTGGTGGGAGTTCTGTTTTCGTGGCCTGGATGGGTTGTAGGGAGGTTCCCCGGATGAAGTACTCACTGGGTTCACCTTTCCAGCCGCCTCCTAATGAGGCTTTTCCTCTTGCCTCTTCTGTTCTATCCCTGGAAACAAGTTTGTGCTGCTGGGCAGGTCTTTTGCTCCAAGCCCCGCCCAACCCAGGCCATCTGTGAGAATATGGCTGTTGAGTGAAGCAGCGAGAACTGAAGATGGAACAGGTGTGGGCAGCAGAGGCTGAGTATTTAGGAGTGTGCTCTGGACCTGCAGCTTGCTAACTTGTTTGTATTTGGGTTCTGGGTCTTCAGTGCCACAGTGGGAATGTGGAGACCTTCTGTTGGGAGAAGGTATCTTTGGGGACCACAACCTGGAATGTAGCATGTGATCGATATGTTTGTGGTGAATTTGGAAGTGTACTATTCTGGCCTTTTCCACTGTGCCAGAGAAGTACTGACCCTTTCCACAGTGCCAGAGAAGCAGCATAGTACTGTGGCTAAGAGAGGGACTCTGGAACCCAAATAGCCAGGTTTAAATATCAGCTCTTGGCTGGGTGCAATGGCTCACGCCTGTAATCCCAGCACTTTGAGGCTGAGGCAGGTGGATCACAAGGTCAGGAGTTCCAGACCAGCCTGGCCAACATGGTAAAACCCCATCTCTACTAAAAATATAACAATTAGCCAAGCATAGTGGCAGGCACCTGTAATCCCAGCTACTCGGGAAGCTGAGGCAGGAGAATTACTTAACCCGGGAGGCAGAGGTTGCAGTGAGCTGAGATCATGCCATTGCGCTCCAGCCTAGGCAACAAGAGCAAGACTCCATCTCAAAAAAACAAAAAACAAAAATAAGTATCAGCTCTTGGCCAGATGCAGTGGCTCACGCATGTAATGCCAGCACTTTGAGAGGCTTAGACAGAAGGATTGCTTGAGCCCAGGAGTTTGAGACCAGCCTAGGTAACATAGGGAGACCCCATCTCTACAAAAAAATTAAAAAAATTAGCTGGGCATGGTGGTGCATGCCTGTAGTCCCACCTACTTGGGAGGCCGAGGCAAGAGGATTGCTTGAGCCCAGGAGGTCAAGGCTGCAGTGAGCTATGATTGAACCACTGCACTCCAGCCTGGGAGACTAAGTGAGATCCTGTCACAAAACAAGAACAACAAAACACCCCACAAAAAATCAGCTCTGTCCCTTACTAGCTATCAGACTTGAGCCAAGTTACTAGCCTCTCTAGTCCTGTTCTCTGTAAAATGAGAATAATAGTGGTGCCTACCTAATAGGGTTGTTGAAGACTGAATGAATTAATACATGCAAAATGCTTGGAACAATGCCGGGCAATTAAGTACTATGTAAATATTAGCTGCTTTTATTCTTTTAGTGACTGGTATCACCACCCACCCATCATATAAACAGAAGCTTGTCAGTAATCCTAGACGCTTCTCTTATAGGTACCATATTCAACCCCTGTCCATTCTTTCTCTGTGGTATTTCTTTCAGTTTGCTACCACCACACCATCATTTTACCCACACTGCTATAGTAGTCTTTCACTGATTTCCTTGCCTTCACTTAAAAAAAAAAAACAGCTTTATTGAGATATAATTCACACACCATACAACTCACTAATTTAAAGTGTACAAATCAGTGGTTTTTAGTATATCCACTCATACGTGTAACCACAGTCAAATTTAGATCATTTTTATCACCTCAAAAAGAAATCCTGTACTTTTTAAACTCATCCTCTTAGCTCCTCAACTTCCTCCTAGTCCTAAGCAGCCAATAATATGTTTTCTACCTCTATAGATGTGTGGCGTATGGAAATTTCATCTAAATGAAATATGACTACTATATGTTGTCTTTTGTGACTGGTTTCTTTCTCTTAGCATGGTATTTTCAATGTTCATTTACATTATAGCATGCATTAGTACTTCATTCATGCATCCCTATTTTTTGAGACTGAGTCTCACTCCATAGCCTAGGCTGGAGTACAGTGGTACAATCACAGCTTACTGCAGCCTTGACCCCCCAGGCTCAGCTGATCCACTCACCTCAGCTTCCTGAGTAGCTGGGACTACAGGCATGCACCACCGTTCCTGGCTAATTTTTATATTTTTTATAGAGATAGGGTTTTGCCATGTTGCTCAGGGTGATCTTGACCTCCTGGGCTTAAGCTATCTGCCTGCCTCAGCCTCCTAAAAGTGCTGGGATTACAGGCACAAACCATCATGCTTGGCCTTCATTCCCTTTTAATGGCTGAATAATATTCCACTGTATGGATATACCATATACCATTTATCCGTTCACCAGATGATGGACATTTGAGTTGTTTCTACTTTTTGGCTATTATGAATAATATTGCTATAAACATCCATATACAAGTTTTTGTGTGCACATACATTTTATTTCTCTTGGGTATATACGCCTAGGAGTGGAATTTTTGGGTCTTATGAGAAATCTATGTTTAGAGTTCCCACATGTTTAAGGAATTGCCAGACTGGTTTTCAAAGAGGCTGCAGAATTTTACATTCCCACCAGCAGTGTATGACAGTTCCATTTTCTTCCTTGCCAACACTTGTTATGTTTTTGATTGTAGCCATCTTAGTGTGTATGAGTAGTATCTCACATTGGTTTTGATTTGCATTTCCTGATGACTCATGTTAAACATCTTTTCATGTGCTTATTGGCCATTCGTTTATCTTCTTTGGAGAAACGTCTATTCAGATCTTTTGTCCATTAAAAGATAGTGGGTTATCTGTCACTTTGCTATTGAGTTATAAGACCTCTTTATATTAATATATTCTAGATATAAGTCTCTTATAAGATATATGACTTGCAAATGTTTTCTTCTGTTCTGTGGTTTTCACCTTCTTGACAGTGTCCTTTGACGAAAAAAAGTTTTCAATTTTGATGAATTCTCACTTATGTGTTTTTTATTTTGTTGCCTGTACCTTTGCTGTCATATCTAAAAACTGACTGCCAAATCTGAGGTAATCATGTTTTACTTTTGTGATTTCTTCTGTGCTCTATAATCTTAGTTCTAATAATTAGGTCTTACTTTTATGCTTTCTTCTGTGCTCTACAGTCTTAGTTCTAATGATTAGGTCTTGGACCCCTCTGAGTGAATTTTTGTGTGTGGTGCGAGGTAGGGGTCCAGATTCACTCTGTTGCACATGGCTGTCCTCATGTTTTACTTTTGTGCGTTCTTCTGTGCTCTACAATCTTAGTTCTAATGATTAGGTCTTCAACCCCTCTGAGTGAATTTTTGTGTGTGGTGTGAGGTCGGGGTCCACATTCACTCTGTTGCACATGGCTCTCCTCATGTTTTACTTTTATGCTTTCTTCTGTGCGCTACAATCTTAGTTCTAATGATTAGGTCTTCCACCCCTCTGAGTGAATTTTTGTGTGTGGTGTGAGGTCGGGGTCCACATTCACTCTGTTGCACATGGCTGTCCTCATGTTTTACTTTTATGCTTTCTTTTGTGCGCTACAATCTTAGTTCTAATGATTAGGTCTTGGACCCCTCTAGTGAATCTTTGTGTGTGGTGTGAGGTCGGGGTCCAGATTCCCTCTGTTGCATGTGGCTGTCCTCATGTTTTACTTTTATGCTTTCTTCTGTGCTCTACAATCTTAGTTCTAATGATTAGGTGTTGGACCCCTCTAGTGAATTTTTGTGTGTGGTGTGAGGTAGGGGTCCAGATTCACTCTGTTGCACATGGCTGTCCTCATGTTTTACTTTTATGCTTTCTTCTGTGCTCTACAATCTTAGTTCTAATGATTAGGTCTTCGACCCCTCTGAGTGAATTTCTGTGTGTGGTGTGAGGTCGGGTCCAGATTCATTCTGCTACACATGGCTGTCCTCATGTTTTACTTTTATGCTTTCTTCTGTGCGCTACAATCTTAGTTCTAATGATTAGGTCTTCGACCCCTCTAGTGAATTTCTGTGTGTGGTGTGAGGTCGGGTCCAGATTCACTCTGCTGCACATGGCTGTCCTCATGTTTTACTTTTATGCTTTCTTCTGTGCTCTACAATCTTAGTTCTAATGATTAGGTCTTCGACCCCTCTAGTGAATTTCTGTGTGTGGTGTGAGGTCGGGTCCAGATTCACTCTGTTGCACATGGCTGTCCAGTTGTCCCAGGACCATTTGTTGAAGACTGTTCTTTCCCCGTCAAATGGCCTTATTGGCACCTCTGCTGAAAGCCAGTTGACCATAGACGCATGGGTTTAGTTCTGGAGTCACAGTTCTGCTCCCTTGATCCCATATGTCTCTCCTTATGCCAGTACCTCACTGTCTTGATTTTTGTTGCTTTGTAGTACGTTTTGAAATCTAGAAATGTGAGTCCTCCAACTTTATTCCTCTTTTTCAAGATTACTTTGCCTATTTTGGCTGGGTCTCTTGCGATGCCATATGAATTTAAAATGTTTGCTGATTTCTACAAAGCAGCCGGCTGAGATCTGATAGGGACTGCATTGAATCTGTAGACCAACTGGGAAGTATTATCATCTTACCACTATTAAGCCTTCCAACTCATGGATAATAGATGCTTCGTTTTCTGTTTATTTAGATCTTTAATTTCTTTCAATGATGTTTTATAGTTTTCAGAGTATAAGTCTTTGATAAATTTATTATTGTTTTATTCTTTTAAGGCAATCATAAATGGAATTGTTTTATTTTCATTTTCAGATTGTTTATTGCAAGTATATAGAGGAAATTGCTTTTTCCATTTTGATCTTGTATCTTGCAACTGTTCTGAACTCATATATTAGTTTTTTAGTGGAATCCCTTGGATTTTCTATATATACTATCATGTTATCTGCAAATAGAGTTTTATTTCTTCCTTTCCAGTCTGGATGTTGTTTATTTCTTTCCCTTGCTCAACTGTCTGGCTAGGATCACTAGTATGATGTTGACTAGAAGTGAAGAGAGCACATATTCTTGTCTTGTTCTTGATCTTAGGGAGAAAGCATTCATTCTTTTACTATTAAATATGACGCTAGGGTTATTTTTTTGGTATATATCTTTTATCAGGTTGACTAAGATTCCATTTGCAATTTATTAAAGCTTTTTTTTTAATCACAAAGAGTATTATATTTTGTCAGATGCTTTCTCTGTGTCTGCTGAAATGATCATATAGTTTTTGTTTTTCATTCTATTGGTATAATGTATGGATTTGCAGATGTTAAATCAACCTTGCATTCTTGGGATAAATTCCACTTGATTATGATGTATATATATTTTTTTATGTTTCCAGATTCTTCCTGCTAGTGTTTTTTTTTTTTTTTTTTAGAATTTTTGCAACCATATTCATAAGAGATATTGGCCTGTAGTTTTCTTTTCTTGTGCAATCTTTGTCTGTTCTGGGTATCAGGGCAATACTGGCCCCACAGAATAAATTGGGAAGACTTGTCTCCTTTTTTATTTTTTGGAAAAGTTTGTGAAGAGTTTTATATTTATTCTTTAAATGTTTGGTAAAATTCACCATTGAAGCCTTTGAGCCTGGGCTTTTTCTCCGTGGGTATTGTTTTTCTAATTACTAATTCAATCTCTTTACTTGTTTCAGTCTATTTAGGTTGATGAATTCCTTCTAGAGTCAGTTTAATTAGTTTGTGTCTTTTTAGGAATTTATTCATCTCATCTAAGGTATCTAATTTTTAGTCATGCACCTCACCTTTACTGTTTTTCCTATATAATCTGTTCTCCACAGGGTAGCCAGAGTGACTTTTTAAAAAAATGCAAATCTCATTATAACACACCCCTGCTTATAGCTCTTCTGTGTCTCCTCTGCTCTTAGGATAAAAGATTTATATCTTATAAGGCTCAGCACAGCCTGGCATCCATCGCCTCTTTGGGTTCATTACCCAGTTTTCCCTTTGCTTCAGCCACAGAGAAATATTTGAAGTTCCTGAACATGCCACATATTACAGGTGTTGTTTCCTGTGCCAGGGTCTCTTCCTTTGGTGAAACCTTGCTTCCTCTTCATGTTTCAGATTAAAATGTTACTTTCTCTGGGAAACTGTCCTGACTCCAATTCCTGTTCAAGCCTTCCCCAGCTTCCCCCACTCTCTTAGAGCATACACCACTGTATTTTATTGCTTGTTAACATAGCTGTCACCTCACAGAGGCATCCTTGTTTCCATATTGGTCTCCATCAAAGACAACGGTTTAATCCCCACACCCTGGACCTGGCAATATTCCTGCAGTGTATGTGGATCTGATGTGAAGTTTTATTCTAGCAGTTCCCATCTCCCTTATCCTACACAGCCTCCCATTTACTCTAATTAATTACTTCCTCTTAAATTCATCGTCCCCCAGCCATGCAAGTATTTTCAAAATACACATCCTTGTGTATCATTACTCCCCTGCAGCTTCCTGCATTTGTATATAATGTTATCAGTTTACACTGAGTACTTACTATGGCCCAGGCCCGCTGCTGTGAAAGATGGGCCTATGTGGTCTCATTTAACATGAACAACAATGAGGTAGCTATTACTAACCCCATTTATTAGAGGAGAAAACTGAAGCTCAGAGACTTGACCAAGGCCACACAGATGGTAAGTGACATAGCAAGGACGTGAACACAGGGCAGTGTGATCCCAGAACCTGTGCTCTTCACCACAGTGTCACACCATGTTATGCCTTCTTTGATTTCTTCTGATTCACTGAAAAAATGTGTAAAACACAATCAATCTTGTTTCTTAAGGACCAATAGGAGAGAAATCTAAGGCCAGCCATGAGCAATCTAAAGAGTAGGCAAGCCCAGAGGCTGCAAGCATTGGGTAGTGTGGGACTCACTTTCAGGACTGGGAGAGAAGCACCTCCCAGAGCACCGTGAGACCCTGAAGATGGCAAAGGAATCCTACCATGGCTGGCTGAAGTTGGGAGTGGCCTCTGCCCTCCTCCTTTTGGGCTCACACACTGGGCACTGAAGTGGCTACCAAGCTAGGGAGGGCTGCCTGGAGGCATAAGAAAAAGGGGAAGGCCCATAAGGAAACTCTAGACAGTCTAGGATCTGTCTGGTGCTGAGGTGTGCCAGGCAGAGTTGAGGCTGGGCTATAGCTAATCTTGGCATGGGCTGTTTGGATGGAGCAAAGAATCCCAGGCTGGCTGCTACCTAGAGATACAGGGAGACATGTTACTGATGGAGGCTGGAGAGCAGGGAAGAAACCAGGGGAAAACTGGCCTTCTGATCAGGACAGAGGTGGGGGCTGATGGTGTATGTGTAAAATGGGTCTTCAAGACCACCTCCCATCCTGGACAGGCAACCTCAATAGAGGTCTCAGGCCTCAGACAGTGTTTCTTTTCTTGAAAAGCCCAATTTCTCTCTCTTGGGTTTAACTATACCCCTCACCCGAGATTGACCAGCAGTAAAAGGTAGACATTGAATGGAGCTTCTTAGAACATTTATTTTTTTCTGAATGGCATGCAGGGAGCGGGAGTAGCTGAAGAGGGCATGTTAGTGGTGTGAGTGCTGGCTTAACCAAGGAGCTGGAGTGGGGTTTTGTGCTGGGGGAGCAGCGGGATGGGAAGCACACCTATGGGGCAGCTGAACTAGAAGGAAGGATGCCCAGGATAGCTATGAGACACCTGCAAAGCATGGGGACCCAGTTCCCCTAAGCCCACCCCATCCCCAGATCCCTTCTTTTCTCCCTTAAGTTAAAAAAATTCCTTGAGGCAGCTTAAGTCAGAGGATGTAAGGATCAGTCTGGTCACAGGTTAGACAGCTGAGTTTGCTCTGGCCAGCAGAGCCAGGTTCTGGCTGGATGGCATCTCAGGCCTCCTCAGCTGTGGCATCAATGCCCGCATAAGTGAAGTTCTCAAACAGCGACATGTTCACGTAGGCCTGGGGGCAAAGCAAGCTTTAGTGGGGGCCTGGAATGGGGGTGCGTCTGGACTCAGGCACCTTGACTTCCATGTGGTTGGGGCATTTGAATTGACATGGATTTGTTCTGGAGACTCAAGATGGCCCCATGGCCAAGAGTGGCCTTTACCAGCCTAAGACAGTGAAGGTATCAGGCCACAGCTGGGGGCCTCAGGTGAGAGGCTCCCAATGCCATTGTTAAAGAGGGTTTTTACATGTACTCTTTCAATGAATTCTTGGATTATGCATTCATTCATTCATTCATCAACTTATTTATCTGTTCAAAAGCGATTTTAGATGACTCATCCATTTATATGCTTATTTGATCATTCCTTCATTCTTAAGATATTTAGTCATTAATTTACTTGAAGAACTCTTCATATATTTACTAATTTGGATATTTTTTTCATTATATTTATTCGATAATTCACTTATTCAAATGGTTAGTAGATTCAGTTATTGAATTACATAATCATATGATTATTGTGTCATCTATCCACTAATTCCATTCATTCATGCATTTATGCATGCATGCATTCATTCATTCATACATTCGTGCAGTTACTGTATCACTCATACACCCATTCATCCATCTGGTTAGTGACCATTCATGCACTCTGCTCTGGCTCTGGCAGGTAAGGAGAGGTGTTCCAGATAAGAATGGGCTGATGGCCTCAGCAGAGGGAGGGATTTGCTGTTGGGGCTAAGCAGTGGCCTTGGAAGAGTTTTGGAAGGGCCTGGTGTCTAATCTAGTGAGGGCTGGAAAGGCAGGCTGCATCCTGGGGCCCGGCCTAGGTGGTGACAGCCCCCGCTGAGGGAGTTTGGGCAGGCAGGGTGGTTGGGACAGGGGTCATGGCCCTCTGAGAGGGCACTCTTGAGCACTCTGTGAGCCCACCCTACCACCTCAGCCCTAGTCTTCTCACCTTCCTGGCTTCCAGCATGCGGCCTAGCTGCAGGGCAATCTGAGCAAAGGGGGGTCGCTCATAGGGACGGTCCCGCCAGCACTGACGCATCAGCTCGTACCTGCAAGGGCAGCATTGCTTAGATGAGGGGTCAGGCCAGCTGGGGTGATGGGGTCACAGGGATCAAAGCTGAGGTCACTCATCACAGAGATAGGGTCATGGAGCACAAGGATGGGGTGACTCACACTTCATCATCACAGTTTCGAGGCTGCTCCATGCGGTAGCCCTGGGGCAGCTTTTCATAGAGTTCGGCACAGGTCATCCCACAATAGGGTGTACCTCCTGCAGGAGGGGACAAAGTGCTCTCAGTCTGGGGCTCCACATGGGATAAGGTGGGGCACTCTGGGAAATGGGGGTCAGGGACTCACCAAGGCTCACTATCTCCCAGAGGAGGACCCCAAAGGACCAGCTGAAATAAGAAGGATGTACTTAGTTACCTTCTAGGCCCTGGCCCCTAGCAGTTCAGCTTCTAGCTCCCCAAGATGTGCAGCCCCTCCCAGCCCTGCATGGGTCTATTCTGTTAAGAATCTGGCCTTGGCCAGCTGTTATCTCTGCTCCAATGAAGCTCCTTCATATTGCCCCCATTCCCGCGCTCAACACAATTAGAGCTAACTTTTTTTTTTTTTTTTTTGGAGACAGGGTCTCGCTCTGTCACCCAGGCTGGGTGGCTTACTGCAGCCTTGACCCCCTGGGATCAGGTGGTCCTCTTGCCTCAGTCTCCCATGTAGTTGGGACTACAGGTGTGTGCCACCATGCTTAGCTAATGTTTTGTATTTTTAGTAGAGACAGGGTCTTGCCATGTTGCCCAAGCTGGTCTCAAACTCCTGGTCTCCAGTGATTTGCCTGCCTGGCCTCCCAAAGTGCTGGGATTACACAGATGGGCCACCATAGCCAGCCGAGCTAACCTTTTTATGGAGCACTTACTGTGGTGGAGGCACTGATCATTTAACATATATGTTAATTCATGTAACCCTCACACCAACCCTATGATATAGGTTTTATTATTCTTGCCATTTTACAGATGAAGACACTGAGGCACTGAGAGGTTAGCTGGCTTGCCCAAGGCATACAGCTGGTTAGTGGCAGAGCAAGAGTTCAAACCCAAGCTGTCTGGCTCCAAAGCTCTTCCTCTTGACTGCACCTCACACTGTAACAGCCTCTGTGTAGTGTGCATCAGGCTTGAGACCAAAAGAGAGAGTTCACAGGGGTGGAGGGAATCTAGAGAGTGTTGGGGCAGAAGCAGAAAGTAGGCATGTAGTGGTCAGAGGGGCAATCAGTGTGGTAAACAGTGAGCCATGCAGGCCAGGCCAGAGGGCTTGGGGCAGGGGGTCGGTTCAAACCAAAACGAACATCCCTGGAGAGATAGGAAGAGTGTGCCAAGAGGGCTGTCTGCAGGGGAGGAGCCCAGAGAGGGAGTCTTGGGGGTCATGCTCTGGTAAGATCCTCAGGTGGGCATGACCTTGCCCTTCAGGGAGGAAGGTGAGAGCAATTCCTGAGTGGCCTCTCCACCTATGCCAGGAAGCATCCACCAGCATTCCCAAACCTCTCCTAGGCAATACACAAACATAATCCTAAACTACCTTTATTCCAGTCCTATCCCTGAAACACCTTCCGAGACTCTTTCCAGCTAGACCTACCTTGACTGGGTACTTTACTATACCCAAGACACCTGTTTCACACCTGGAACACAGCCTAGGTCATGCCTTAGACCACCTATGACACTTCTGAGATGTGTGTAGGTTAGGCCTGTGTGATTCTTGGGGGCCAAGCCCTCCTGTGCCCTCCCACCCCACACTCACACATCACTCTTGGTGGTATAGACGCTGTAGTTCAGAGATTCAATGGCCATCCAGCGCACGGGGAGACGCCCCTAAGACAGAATGGGTTTGAGGGGCTGAGTGTGGAGGAAGGGCCTGTTTGAGGCTCCTAGGGGGCAGGGCCAGGCAGAAGCCTTGAGGGTGAGAGTTAAATGAGACTCACCATCGTCTTCTTCACATAAACCTCCTCTCCCCGAGAAAGGCCGAAGTCTGCAATCTTGGAGGCCAAGTTCTCTCCGACCAGCACATTCCGGGCAGCCAGGTCCCTGTGGATGAACTGCAGGCAGGGTCAGAAGTCAGGAGAGACTGGGGATGAGGGAGCCCAGGACAGTCAGGCCAGTAAGGGCACCCTCGTTGCCTTCAGTACCCCTGGCAGCCCCTGGCTGCAATCTTGTCAGCTGACTCATATCTGAGAAAGATCAGTGTTGGCTCTCACCTGCTCCTTCCTGGGCCATGGCCAAGTTCAGGCTGATCCCTTTTCTTGAGACAGTGGTAGCCACACTGTACCTTCTCCTCTTTCCATGCTTCTCTCCCTCCCTCCTCATTTCCCCTGGGTTCCAGTTTCTCTCCCTTCACCCTCCAGCTTCCTCAGAGACCTCTCTCCACCAGCCCCTCCCTCTGCGCTAGCCACTTCCCCTGCCCCTCTGCCTTCAAAAATACTTAAAACTTTACTATCTTTAAAATGCCAGCCGGGTGCAGTGGCTCATGCCTGTAATCCCAGTACTTTGGGAGGCTGAGGCGGGTGGATCACTCGAGATAGGAAGTTCAAGACCAGTCTGGCCAGCACAGTGAAAGCCCATCTCTACTAAAAATACAAAAATTAGCTGGGTGTGGTAGTGCATGCCTGTAGTTCCAGCTACTCGGGAGGCTGAGGCAGGAGAATTGCTTGAACCTGGGAGGCAGAGGTTGCAGTAAGCCAAGATGAGCCACTGCATTCTAGCCTGGGCAAAAGAGTGAGACTCAGTTAAAAAAAAAAAAACAACAAAAAAAAAACAGCAAATAAAATGCCTTCCCTTGGTCTCGCATTCCCCTGGATGGTCATCCCCCTGTCCTTTCATTCAGTCCTGAGCTGACATGGGCTCGAATCTCTGCCCTTCCCCATCTCCGGCGAATCGCACCAGACCCATCGCCATTAGGCACCATCTGTGGGAGTGAAAGCTCACACACAGATGCTGCCTTCAGCCTGGGCCTCTCTCCTGAGTTCCAGGCTAGCATCTGCACCTGCTCACTCAACACCTGCACCCTCCACACTGGAAGTCCCTGCCCCTCCAGACCTGCCCCTTGGCCCTGCTTCCTCCTCGCTGTGCTTGCATCCACCCACCTACCTGGGCCAGGAACCTCAGACCCCACATTCAATCAGGGCCGGCTGACTTCTTCCCCTGAGGCTGGCCTGGTGGCTTCCCCTCTGCCCTCCACCAGCCCCAATTCACACACACCTGCTTCTCACTCAGGTACTGCATGCCATTGGCCGCATCACTGGCGAAACGCAGCAGCTGCCGGGAGCTGAGGGTAGAGGCTGTCCCGTGCTCTCGAGCAAAAGCTGGGTCTGTCTCCAGGACCCGGCTCTTCCGCAGAAAATCAAGCAGGTTCCCATAGGGGGCATATTCAATAGCGATATACAAATAACCTGGGAGGAAAAGAGACAGACCGTGGTGATTGAGACACAGGCAACCTGAGGTGGGAGCAGGCACCCAATGGTAACAGACAGGGATGAGAGGATCAAGGGTGATGCACAGGTCACTGGCAGCCCCCAGCAAGCCACTCATGTTGTGGAGGTGATGGCTGAGGATGGGGATTTGGAAGAAGGGGTAGGTGATGAGCTGGGGGCTCACCTCGGTTCTTACAGGCCCCCAAGAGGTTGATGATGTTGGGGTGATGCCCCAATTTGCACAGAACTTCCAGTTCTCCCGCAAAGTCACGATGGTCATTTTCAGAGGCATACTCTATGTAAAGAATCTAATATTACATTTGGAGAAAGGGCTGGCAAGGGCTGGGTCAATTGCTGGAGGAAGCCAGGTGGGGCCTGGGATGTGTGGGACAAAGGAGAGCATCAGGGCTGGGCCAGGGGTCGCCCCAGTGGACCTTTCAGCATCTTGATGGCTGCATTCATCTTCAGCCCGTCCTTCTTGATCATGGCCCGGATGACCTGGCCGAAGTTCCCCTCCCCGATGAGGTCCTCAAAAGTGATGTCCTCCCACTCCAGCACTGGGTAGCTTAGGGGCTCAGGCTGTGGTTTTGGCCGCCGGGTCAGTGTCAAGGTCCCTGAGCTGAACTGCAGGATGGTCTCCTCACCCTTCACAGGATGAGACAAGAGGGCAGATGGTTCACACAAGTGTCAAGGGGGCAGAAGGAGACAAAGACAGGCACTCGAAGAGGTTCCCATGTCAGACGAGTGGGCGGAGACCCAGAGAGAGGGCACCCTGGTGGTCAGCCAGGGACAGACAGGCAGAGAGAGGACATAACTGAGACAGAATCATAGGTAACAGAGCCACAGGTAGGTTGCTGGGTGGACAGATGTCCAAGGAGAAAAACGCAGAGGCTGCAGCTGGGGGATCTGGTGTGCAGGGCTCTGGAAGGCAGAACCAGGGCTTGTCGGTAAAGCTGCTAGAAGCCACAATGTGACTCAATGGAAGGAGGATATTTCTAACATTTAAAACAGAAAAGGATTGGAATGAACTTCCTATGACTGTGCTAATCCCATAACTAGCCTTTTTTTGAGGCATGGGGGTGTTACCAGGAAGGCTCTGGGGAGGATTCCAGCCTTGGGCAGTTGGCCAGGGTACATTTATTGAGCACCTACTACATGCTTAGCCCTGAGCTGCTGGGAGCTAGTGGAGGGGTTTTCTTCTCCACAGTAGCAGAAGCAGAGATTACCTTGTCCACACACTTGGTGTCTCTCCATAGCTCTAAAAGCAGGCCCAGACCTGAATGTAGCAAGACCATAACAAAGAGGAATGTCCAGTTCCCTGAGTAGGAGGAGGCCATCTGGGCGGGGCTGATGGCAGGGAGAGGAAATAAGTGAACAGGACCAAAGGAGCTGCCAATATGAGAACCGGAAGAAGGGTTAAGACAGACCTTCTGCTGGGGCTTCCTAAGGGCACTGGAGCCCAGCTTGATAGGCAAGGGCTGAGGACGTGGGGCACAGAGATTTGCATGAAGCACTGATTTCATGCTTACTGAAGGCACATACCAAATGCACATGATGTTCTCGGGCAGCACCATATGTAGGTGCGTGTGTGCATAGGTTCATATACACATGCAGGCCTGAAGGTGCATAGGCATAGGGACACATGCATTTGGGACACACACACGGGGGCACCCACAAAGGATGCATGTGTGCACTCATACATGGGGCACATACATTTCCTATCCATATGCAGGCACAGGTAGCAGGGATATGTCTTTTTTTTATCTTTTTTGAGACAGGGTTTCGCGCTGTTGCCCAGGCGGGAGTGGAATGGCATGATCTCAGCTCACTGCAGCCTCAAGCTTTTGGGTCAAGCTATCCTCTCACCTCAGTCTCCTGAGTAGCTGGGTCCACAGGTGCACACCTCCATGCCTGTCTAATTTTTGTATTTTCTTTTATTGTAGAGATGGAGTTTTGCCATGTTGCCCAGGCTGGGGGTATATATCTTGATATATAGTATGATACCGTGTATGTTAATGACTGCTTTCCCACCTCCTGCCCTCAACATCTGTACCCATTACCCTCCCCCACCACAGCAGCAAGGGCTTTCTGCGTGCACTGACCTCAGAAGCAGGGCCAACACAGCCTGTAACAAAGAAGCCAATTCATCTCTGAATGGATTTTTTTTTTTTTTTGAGATGGAGTCTCACTCTGTCACCCAAGCTGGAGGGCAGTGGTGCAATCTCAGCTCACTGCAACCTCTGCCACTGGGTTCAAGTGATTCTCCTGCCTCAGCCTCCTGAGTAGCTGGGATTACAGGTGTGTGCCACCATGCCCGGCTAATTTTTTAATTTTTAGTAGAGATGAGGTTTCACCATGTTGACCAGGCTGGTCTTGAACTCCTGAGCTCAGGTGATCCACCTGCCTCAGCTTCCCAAAGTGCTGGGATTACAGGCGTGAGCCACCGCACCCGGCCAGTTCTTTTTTTTATTTTTTGAGATGGAGTCTTGCTCTATTGCCCAGACTGGAGTGCAATGGCAACATCTTGGCTCACTGCAATCTCTGCCTCCTGGGTTCAAGCGATTCTCCTGCCTCAGCCTCCTGAGTAGCTGGGATTACAGGCGTATACCACCATGCCTGGCTAATTTTCCTCTTTTTAGTAGAGAAGGGGTTTCACCATGTTGGGCAGGCTGGTCTCAGGTGATCCTTCTGCCTCAGCCTTTCAAAATGCTGGGATTACAGATGTGAGCCACCATACCTGGCCCAGTTCTTAAGTGTCCAAAAGGAGGCCCTGAAATTTGTAAGAATGGAGGTTGGGATGAGGAGTTCACAGCTTAAGTGGCTTACTGGCAGGTGGCCACAGCAGGGCTAAGGACATCAGCCAAAGATGTGTGCAGACAGAGGCTGGCTCCCAAGTCTAGGAAGGCCTGCAATGACAGAGGCCAGCATGAACCCCAAGTGCCACTCCATGGGATCACCTTGCTATCTAGGCCTCGGTCACTGCTAGGGAGAAGGAAAAGAGGGGAGAGGAATATCTCCAATTGATCGAGCCCAAACCTGGAATTCTTTTGAACTGGGAATATTCAATATTTCACCACTAATATAAATGGGCTCATGAGCTGAGTTCAGTTTTAGAGAAATAAAGAAAATTATATTTTGTACCCTTGAACATTGTTGAGTATAATCTTACACCTGCAAAACAAACACACGCACACACACACAATGTGTACAAGATCTTGCTTGTACACAGAGAGAAACATATATACACAGGCTGAGAGCATGCACCTGGGACAGGGGCATGTCACTGACCGAGCCTGACTGGTAGGTGAAGGTGCGTCTCCGATGCAGGCAGCTTCTGCGGATGCACACCAGGGTTAAAAGGGCGGCCAGGATGGTGAGGCAGGTGGCAGACACGGAGCCCACAACCGCCAGGATCAGCTGCTGATCCAGGCCCTCTTCAGCTGCTCGGCTCTCTTGGACTGGGCCCTCAGCCTGCAGCCCTGGACACAGTGAGAGGGGCAGATTGTGGGGACACCTGGGTCAGGGAACCCAGAGGCCACCATGGGGTTACACAGAGGGAGAGGTGAAAGATCCCAGTGCCAGGACTGTCAGACAATCACTTGGGCCACATGAAGGAAGGGATGAGGGGTGTCAGAGGGGTGACATCATTTTCCCAGCCCTGGGAGAGTGGATCATGAGAAGGGAAGGCTGAGTCCCCGGGACTAGGGCTATGTCTTTTTCGGGAAGGGCCTCGGATGCCCTAGCTCAACAGTAGGGGTGATGTGGAGGGAGACTGCGCTGAGCTCTCCCTGCTCAGGGCCCAGGGGTCCTGTGGGCCTTGCCCTCTCACCATTGCCCAGGGTGGACTCTTCTACTGTGTTGCTCCAGTCCCCGAGCCCCTGAATGCTGGCCCGCACCCGGAAGAGGTACCGAGTGCTGGCGTTGAGGCCACGGACAATGGTGCTTGTCTCCTCAGGCCTGTCCACGTCTATCCATAGCGGGTCTCCTGTGCCCCCAGCCACCTGCACCTCCACGATGTACTTGGATATCGACCCAGGCAGAGCCTCTGGGTGCTGCCATGTCAGCTGAATCTCAGAGTCTGAGAGGGCCTGGGCATAGAGGTGTTGGGGGGCTGGAGGCCCTGGGAAGATGGGGGCAAGAAGGCAAGGCTCAGATAGAACCGGGCTATGTAGCTGTGGGGCTGGACACATCTGCTCTAGCTGTGCTCCCTGCTCTGTCGGTCCACCCCCTGCCAACTTCCTCCTCCCCACCAGGCTGAATTCTTCTCCATCCCCCCAGGCCACCTTCACCCACAAGCTTCTGCTTCTCCTTGTTCTTGTATCCCAAGTCCTCTCCACATCCCCCCATGCCCTGTGCTCCCCAAGTCTCATGCCCTCCCATGACCCTGGTTCTCACCGTGAGTCCTGACCTCCCCATGCTCTCCCGATCCCATATGCTCCTGGTGACCTGTGTCCTCATGGTATCCTGGATCTTCCTCAAGTCCCATGTCCCTGCTGGGGTCACATCTGCCTGATACCCTAGGTGTGTCCTGTGTCCTCTCCATGTCCATTAGTCTCCTATAGCCTCCTGGATCTCCCGAGTCTCATGTGTCCCTGAGTCCCACATCACCCCCCAGCTATCCCCACTCCCTGGGCATACCACTGGGGGGCAGAAGCACGTGTGCAGGGGGCGAGGCTGGGCCTAGGAGGGTGCAGTGGTAGAGCTGCACGTCCAGCTGGTAGTGGGTGCCAGGCGTGAGTCCTGTCAGGAGGGCGGTGCGGGCCTGGGGGGATGAGACGTTCTCCCACCGCTCCTGCCCCCGTGCCCCGTCCCATAGGCGCAGCAGGAAACCGTCGCCCACCAGTGGCCTGGGCACCGAGGGCAAGGACCAGCTCACTCGCAGCCGGTCAGGGCCTTCCACATGCCAGCCCTCCAGCCACGGCTGCAACAAGGGCTCTGGGGCCAGAGGTCAGGGGTCAGAACTGTTTAGTAGGTACTTAGGGCTGGACAGGACAGTGATCCCCAGAGGACAAGGAAGGATAACCTGCAACTGGAAAGGCAGGGGTCCCTGGGGTGGAAAGGACAGTAAACCCTTGGGGGACAGGAAGGGATGACTCTTGGCCTCTCACCAGGACAGTCTGTGGTCATGAGGGCGGGAGGCCCCCAGGCCCCCTCTCCCCCTTCCCCCGGCCGGCTCAGCTGCACACGGACACTGTATGTTGTCTTTGGCCTCAGGTTCATTAACGTCACGTTCTCACTGGGGTCCACTAGGGATGGAGTGTGTGGCACACATCATTCAGCCCCCACCTCTCTAGAAGCTGCCATGCTCCTTCAGCCCCCTTGCACCATTTGCCCTCCCTCTCCTGCTCACTGTGTCCCTTCACTATTACCCAACACCCCTCTCCTTCCCTGGCTCTCTCCTGCCCTAGATCTCCCCACACTCACCCACAATGGCCGACCAGGCCATGGTGCTGTCCTGGGGCCGGTAGTGCAGGCGGACAGAGGAGATGGGTCCATCCCCAGAGAATGAGACCAGCGGGGAGACCACGAGCTGGCGGCTCTGCTTGGTCAGGAGCCGAGGTGCAGCCAGGGGCACGGGGGGCACTGCCAGGAGACTCTGGGTAAGGCATGGGCACAGAGCCTATCCATCCACCTCTGCATCTTTGTTTTGAGCTGGGGACCCTCTGGGCTTGGGGGACACCAAGTTCAACAGATGGCCAGAGTGGCCAGGGCCCAGGGAGGACAGAGTTCTGGCCCCTGGGCAGCTTGGGGCACAGGGATTCAGCAATAAAGACATGAGGGTGTCCCAAAAGATGGTAAGTGAGGAAGTGACATGGCCAGACCTGGTTTGGGGGTGAGCACTCCTCCCATGCAGTGTGGGGATAGACAGAAGGGCCTGAAATCCAGGGCAGGGAGACAGCCTGGGCATTATCCTGCTCTCTGCCCCTGCCCTCATTCACCACTTTCTTAAAAAAAAAAGAAAAAAAGGGCCAGGTGCCGTGGCTCATGCCTGTAATCTCAATACTTTGGGAGGCCAAGGTGGGTGGATCACAAGGTCAGGAGATCGAGACCATCCTGGCCAGCATGGTGAAACCCCGTCTCTGCTAAAAATACAAAAATTAGCGGGGTGTGGTGGCGTGTGTCTGTAATCCCAGCTACTCGGGAGGCTGAGGCAGGAGAATCTCTTGAACTCGGGAGGTGGAGGTTGCAGTGAGCCACGATCTCGCCACTGCACTCTAGTCTGGCGACAGAGTGAGACTTCATCTCAAAAATAAAAATAAAAAAAATTAAAAAGCCACCAGCGCTGAAGTACCTGCTCCCTGCCACATACTTCATAGGCATGACCTCTAATTCTCACAACTGCCTTTTCGTCAGGGCTCATTACCCTGCATTATGAAAACACTGAGACTCAGAGGCACCGAATAACTTGCCTAAAGACACGCAACTAGGAGGAGCTATGGCCATGTGCTGAACTAGATGTGTTTGAGCAGGCTGCCTCCCATCTGTCCATTCTACGCCCACAGCCCTGATCTTCTGCCCTGCTTCCTCAACCCATGGTCGCTGCTCCTATTCTGGCCTCAACTTTTCTCTCCAGATTATTGCATTAGTGCTTCTAACAGGTTCTCTTGCCTCTTCCAAACGTTTGCCAGATTGACTTTTTGAGAGGAAAGGAAGGAAGGAAAGAGGGAGGGAGGGAGCAAGGAGGACGAGGAGGACGCAGCGCTGTAAGCTGAGGGAGTGTGGGGAGCAGTGAGCATGACAGGAGGCGGTGCTGATGGGGGGAGACAAAGGTGCATTCTGGGTGTGGAGAAGCCCTCGGTGCCTGTGGCTCATGCAGGGCATTAGATGTCCAGAAAGTGGCTGGATGTAAAATGGGCCTCTGAATCATACAGCGGTGACTTTCCACACCAACGTCAAAACCTGACTTCCAGAGAAGATGCCCCACTTGACGGAGGTGCCACCAAATGATCTAGAGTCAGAAGGGGTCCTGGCTGCAGATCATATGTGAGAGCTGCCAGAGGACAATCAAATTATTGGGACTAGGTGACATTTTAAATAATAAGAACAGTAATTATCGACAAATAGTGAGCACGCACCCTGTATCAGGCCCTATGCTAAATGCTTAAGTGCATCATCAAATTTAATCTTTGTAACAACTCCATCAAGTGCTCATATCCCCATTTCATAGAGAAAGTAAGAGAGGTTAAGTACTTTGCTTAAGGTGATGGGGGCCGGGCACGGTGGCTCACGCCTGTAATCCTAGCACTTTGGGAGGCCGAGGTGAGTGGATCACCTGAGGTCAGGAGTTCAAGGCCAGCCTGGCCATCATGGTGAAACCCCATCTTTTTTAAAAAAAAAAAAATAATAATAAATTTTTTAAAAAGGTGATGGGGCAAGGGATTTGTGGAGACAAAATTCAAGCCCAGGTTGTCTGGCTTCTAAGCCTGTGCAGAGTGAGAAGAGAAAGGCAGAAGGTGGGCATTGTGGCAGAGAGGGACGCACAGTCACAGGATGCAGAGATGGTGAGGACCTGGGAGGCAGAGTATGGCAACAAGAAAGCAGAAGGTGAGAGAAGGGGCTTACATGGGGTAGCAGGGGGGCAGGAGCAGAGGGACAGCAGGGTCAGGGTGGCAGGGGTGCAAAAGGTTAAGGCCTATGGTGCTGGAGAAGCTGGAGAAAGCGAAGGGCCCTAGACCAGGGTGGGGTGCTCTGGCCTGAACAATCTGGGGCACTGGCAGGTCCCTCCTTATGTACCTGGCAGACTCCTAGGCATACACCACTTCTAGGAAGCCAAGCTGGTCACCCTCTGAGCTCCACAGCCCCATGTGCTCCCCTGTGCTAGCACTGTCTGTGGGGTGACTCAGAGACGGGAGGCAGCATCCCAGACAGAGTTAAAGGTACACTTGTGTGTGTGTGGTGGTCGGTGGGGGGCAGCACGGCTGGGCAGGAGGAAAAGAGGGGCTGGAGAGTGTCCCCAGTTTCTGGGGCGCAGGATGTCCTTTCCAAATGGGTCTATGCTGTACTCCTGCCTTGACACTGCCCAGCCCAGACCTCTGGTTGACCACAACCCCTCTTTTTGTCTGGTGCTAGGCTATGACTTCAGATGTCCTTGCCCTTCCTGCTAGGATCTCCAGCCTGAGCAGGATCAGCTAGAGCCTACTCTGCTCACTGTCCATCCCCCGTGGACCTAGGACATCACTGACCTTTGACATTGATCTTGAAGCGCCGGCTGTCTTGGCCACCAGATGTGGACACACGGCACTCCCAGAACCCACTGTCCTCAAGAGCCAAGCGGGGCACCTCAAACTCAGCTGTGGTCTTATCTGGCTCCACAATGGCCTTGGTGGACTAAAAGAGATGGGGAAAGGGGACAGGTCACAGGCAATGAGCACCCCTGTGGCAGGCACCCAGGTGTCAGCCCCTCACCAATCAGCCTGACTTCATTTGAGCAGTGGTCAGGCCAATGGGTGGACCCTGCAGAAAGTTCTGAGGGGCTAGTGATCTTAGGGATCAGTGAAGCAGGCGGCCGGGGGGGCTGATGGGCTGGGGTGACTGGGGCTGACCCGGAGCACAGTGCCATCTGGCTTGCGTAGCTCTATGCTGCCCGGCACTGGGAAGGAGTTCCCTGCAGCTGCACAGTTGATCCGGGGCATCGTCTTTAAGTTGAACTCCAGTTCTGAGGCCATGCTGAGGATCTGGGGGATCCGGTCTGGGGAGAGAGGACACTCATCCTGGAGCTCCCACAGGGGCAGACATGCCCCTCACTGGATTGGATGCCCA
>PVKP010033624.1:0-24889 GCA_004027715.1 Plecturocebus donacophilus | reverse complement strand
TTCAGCCCAGGAGTCTAAGGTTATCTAGCAGCACAATTGTGCCTGTGAATAGCCCCACACTCCAGCCTGGGCAACATAGCAAGATCCCATCTCTTAAAACGAACAAAAAACCCCAATCAGCTCTTCTCCATATTGGCTTTATATGCAGACTTCATCATGTGGTAGCAAGACAGTTCTCAAAAACTTTAGTTCTATATTCACTCCAGTCCAAGTCCAGCAAGAGAGAGATCTTTTCCAGTAGCTCCTAGATTCACTGAATCAATATGAGTTACCTTCCCATCCTCTAACAAATTACTGTAGCAAGGAAAATTCTGTGCTATGATTAGCCAAATTTGAGTCATATGCTTTATCTCTGGTCCACCCAAAGAGCATGGATTATAGGAGAGGAGTGGTTCCCAGAAGAAAAAAATGGAGTACTGTCACCAAATCATGGAAATAGATACTGATGGTCAAAACACAATACTTACTACACCAACTAACTCAAAGGCCTTTGCATTAAGCTTTTAAAAGAAGTTAGTTGTTGCCATGGCACTCATTCTGAATCTCTTCCAGTTCCACACACAGTACTACATTTTTTTCACCTGAATCATCAGGCTTTCATATATTTAGTTGGCACTGATGGGTGAATGTCATGAAAAGTAAATGCATGATTATGAAAGTTAACCAGCTGGAAGGATCAGTATTTCAGCACATCGCTTTTTAGGACACTCCCACCTGGTATTGCAGGTAGTTTCTTGTCCTTATACTTCTTTCCTATTGTCAGCCTACCTGAAACATATTTATTTGACCTTGATACCGTAGAGGCAGGTGGCTGATAATGTGCCTGGGAAACACTTCAGAAGCAAGTGACGATGAATTTGCTGAAGTTTGTCTTCTAGAAGGACATTTACATTGTAGAATCTGGAAAGGAAAATTTATCTACAGATGTATCTTTTCAGTTTCCTTGTTGCACTAACAAGTTATTTTTCCCATATGACATTTAATCTACCTTACATGACATTTTTAACATTTTAGTTCAAAATTTGCTTCAGAAAATGGATGACTTTGGTGTGAAAAGATTGTTGGCTCTATTATTCTAGAATTTGGGATGGTTCCTCTAGTTTGCTGCTTCCTTGGACACCAAACATAACATTCTCTGTTCTAGGACGTGCTTCAAGTCAGTCATAAGACTGGCAGAAAATCAAACCAAACTAAATGAATGGTTGTTGAAGTTAATCTCCGATCCTGGAGCTGTGCATGCCATGGAGTAGCCAGCTTTTATTAACAGGCACAATCCTGATCAAAATCACTGCTCTGTGGTCCTGTTCATCAGAATTTCATGTTATGGAAACTAGATTTGGGCCTGGTTTATTTAAAAATAGATGTGATAATGAAATAATCATCTATTACAGCCATTACAATTTCTATTATGAGAAAGTGGATAACATATCAATATAAAAGAGTAGGTTACTAAACCATATGTTCTAGATGAACATTTAACATTTTTATTTTAATTAGCCAGGCATGTGTGGTGGCCAGTGCCTGTAGCCCTGGCTACTCAGGAGGCTGACACGGAAGGATTTGCTTGAGCCCAGGATTTCAAGGTGAGCTTTGATCACACCACTGCACTCCAGCCTGGGTGAGAGAGCAAGATCCTATCTCAAAAGAAATAATAATACAAGCATAGAAAAATACTAGAAAACACATGCAAATGTTAACCTTAAGGAATGGAATTATCAGTGATTTTATTTTTATTTTCTAAAATACTCAAACATGAAATGTACTACATCTGCAATCAGAAAAATTAGTTTTTAAAGAAAAATAGGTGTGGTGGCCCACACCTATAATCCCAGCACTTTGGGAGGCCAAAGCAGGTGGATCACCTGAGGTCAGGAGTTTCAGACTATCCTGGCCAACATGGTGAAACTCCATCTCTACGAAAAATACAAAATTAGCTGGGCGTAGTGGTGCACGCCGGTAGTCCCAGCTACTCGGGAGGCTGAGACAGGAGAATCGTTTAAACCCAGGAGGTAGAGGTTGTACTGAGCTGAGATCGTGCCATTGCACTCCAGCCTGGACGACAAGCGCAAAACTCTGTCTTAAAAAAAATTATATTACTGCTATGATCTGAATGTTTGTGTCCTGCCAAAACTCACATGTTGAAGTCCTAACCCCCAAGGTGATGGTTAGGACTTCAACATGTGAGTTTTGGCAGGACACCTCAAGGCCTTCCTTAGGTGATTAGGCCATAACAACAGAGCACTCATGAATAGGATAGTGCCCTTATAAAACAGGCCAGAGAGACACCCCTCCTTGGTCCACTAATTGATATTAGAATGAGAAAACAGCTGTCTATGAGGAAGCAGGTCCTCCCCAGACACCAAATCTGCTTTGCACCTTGATGTTGGTCTTCTCAGCCTCCAGAATTGTGAGAAATAAATTTTAGTTGTTCATAAGCCACCCAGTACATATTTTGTTATAGCAGCCTGAATGGACTAAGACAAATACCAATACCATAGAGTCAAAATAAAAAACTAAAAATTCAATCTAGGCTGGGCGAGGTGTCTGTAATCCCAGTGCTTTGGAAGGCCAAAATGAGAGGATCACTTGAACCCAGGAAGTTGAGATCAGCCTGGGTAACATAGGGAGACCTCGTTTAAAAAAAAAAAATTTTTTTTTTTAATTATGTGGGTATGGTGGCAGGTGCCTATAGTTCTAGCTACCTGGGAGGCTTAGGCAGGAGGATCGCTAGAGCCCAGGAATTCAAAGTTTCAGTAAACTATAATCATGTCACTACACCACTCCAGCCTAAGCAAGACCCTGTCTCAAAAAAAAAAAAAAAACTAATTATGTGTCTCACTGCTCAAAATCATGATAGATTTCTCTCCTGTCTTGCATACATCATTAATTCTTTCATTTTAAAAAGAAGCCTGTACAGTGGCCAGGTGCAGTGGCTCATGCCTGTAATCCCAGCATTTTGGGAGGCCGAGGCAGGCAGATCACCTAAGGTCAGCTGTTCAAGACCAGCATGACCAACATGGAAAAACCCCGTCTCTACTAAAAATCCAAAAATTAGCTGGGCATGGTGACGTGCGTGTAATCCCAGCTACTCGGGAGGCTGAGGCAGGAGAATTACTTGAACCTGGGAGGCAGAGGTTGCAGTGGACGGAGATCACGCCATTGCACTCCAGCCTGGGCAACGAGAGGGAAACTCCGTCTCAGTCAATCAATCAATCAATCAATCAATAAAGCCTGTTCAGGGCGGGGTGCAGTGGCGCATGCCTGTAATCCCAACACTTTGGGAGGCCAAGACAAGTGGATCACCTGAGGTCAGGAGTTTGAGACCAGCCTGACCAATATGGTGAAACTCTGTCTCTACTAGAAATACAAAATTAGCCAGGTGTGGTGGTACATGCTTATAATCCCAGCTACTCTGGAGGCTGAGGTAGGTGAATCGCTTGAACTCAGGAGACAGAGGTTGCAGTGAGCTGAGATTGTGCCATTGCACTCCAGCCTGGGCAACAAGAGCAAAACTCCGTATAAAAAAAAAAAAAAAAAAAATAGAAAGAAAGCATGTACCAATGCTAGGAATAAAATAAGTATACAGGTGTGGCTCCTACCCCCCAAGAACTAACTGTCATCTAGTGGAGATACAACAAGTAAGCTAACAGAAACAATCCAGCATGTCACAGTCAATAACAGGGTGTTATGCATCCTCCATCAAAATGCCTAAACCTTCTTTTACAAATCAAATGTTGGCTTTGATAGCTGTTACCAAGCAAGCAGAATTCACATACAGTGGCACTGACCGTCATTGCTTCAGTTTAAGCAGCATCCCTGTGGTTGTCCACATGGTATGGTAGTGTCCAGTTATTTGAGTAGTGTTCAATTATTGGAATATAGCCGGGTGCAGTGGCTCACGCCTGTAATCCTAGCACTTTGGGAGGCTGAGGTGGGTGGATCACCTGAGGTCAGGAGTTCATGACCAGCCTGACCAATGTGGTGAAACCCCATCTTAAAAAAAAAAAAAAAAGAAAAGAAAAAAAATTATTGGAATATTTATTTCTCTTATTTTATGAAAATGCAGATGCAAATACTAGTTATAGGAAATGTAGGTCTTATAAATGTAATTTGAATGACATAAAGATGGAAATCATTAGTAGGTTTGCCAGAAGTTGTCAATCTTTAGCTTCAATCAGACACCAAAAATTCATTAAATAAAGGCAAGTACACTGGGTAAAGGAAAAGGAGAAAATCAGAACAAGTAGAGAATCCTGGAAATATTGTTTAAGTACGTTTAGATATTTTGGTCTTATGTTTTAGTTCTTCAGGAAAGTGTTTCTCTTTAAAACAAAGTGAGTTTATTGTTAGTTTTCTTTCTTTCTTTCTTTCTTTTTTTTTTTTTTTGAGACATAGTCTTGCCCTATCACCAGACTGGAGTGTAATGGCACAATCTCGGCTCCCTGCAACCTCCACCTCCTAGATTCAAGCGATTCTTCTGCCTTAGCCCCCCAAGTAGCTGGGACTTCAAGTACATGCTACCATGCCTGGCTAATTTTTGTATGTTTAGTAGAGACAGGATGTCACCATATTGGCCAGGCTGGTCTCGAACTCCTAACCTCGTGATCTGCCTGCCTTGGTCTCCCAAAGTGCTAGGATTACTGGGATTACAGATGTGAGCCATCACGCCAGGCAGATTTTTTTTTTTTTTTTTTTTTTCTGAAATGGAGCCTTGCTTTGTCACCCAGGCTGGTGTGCAAAGGCGCCATCTCACTGCAACCTCAGCCTCCCATGTTCAATAGATTCTTCTGCCTCAGCCTCCTGAGTAACTGGAATTACAGGTGTTCACCACCACACTCAGCTAATTTTTGTATTTTTAGTAGAGATGAAGTTTCACCATGTTGGCTAGGCTGGTTTGGAACTCATGACCTCAATTGATCCGCCTGCCTCGGCCTCCCAAAGTGCCAGGATTACAGACATGAGGCACCGCACCTGGCCTATTGTTAGATTTTTATTTTATTATTATTATTATTATTATTTTAGAGATACTGGGTCTTGCCATATTGACCAGTCTGGTCTTATACTCCTGGGCTCAAGCAGTCTTCCCACCTTGGCCTCCCAAAGCACAGAATGTATTTTAAATCACTTATCATATCACTGATGTTAAAAATCACAAGTTCGGCCAGGCGCGATGGCTCATGCCTTAATCCCAGCCCTTTGGGAGGCTGAGGCAGGTGGATCACGAGGTCAAGAGATCGAGACCATCCGGGCCAACATGGTGAAACCCCGTCTCTACTAAAAATACAAAAATTGGCTGGGTGTGGTGGCTCACAACTGTAATCTTAGCACTTTGGGAGGCCAAGGTGGGTGGATCACCTGAGGTCAGGAGTTCAAGACCAGCCTGGCCATCATGGTGAAACCCCATCTTTAAAAAAAAAAAATACAAAAATTAGCTGGGCGGGTGGCACACGCCTGTAGTCCCAGCTACTCAGGAGGCTGAGGCAGGAGAATTGCCTGAACCCTGGAGGTGGAGGTTGCAGTGAGCCGAGGTCTTGCCATTGCATTCCAGCCTGGCTCCCGGTGACAGAGCCAGACTCTGTCTCAAAAAAAAAAAAAATCACAAGTTCATAATGATACTAAGAAAATAAATTCAGGCCAGGTGCAGTAGCTCACCTGTAATCTGAGCACTTTGGGAGGCTAAGGTGGGAGGATTGCTTGAGGCCAGGGGTTCAAGAACAGCCTGGGCAACATAATGAGACTCTGTCTCTACAAATTTTCTAAAAGGAAAGAAATTCACTACTCACCTATAGAAGTTGCCATGGCAAGTTGCTAATTATATGGTAATTTGTAAATAAAGGGAAAGAACCAAACATTTGTTCTGCCTTTATTGTACAAACTGTATTTCAGTGTAGCCAATGAATTTTAAAGGAAAAGTCCTTTTGTATAAAATATTTCCAACTAATACATGTAAAATAAATGATAGACTGGGTGCAGTGGCTATGTAATCTCAGCACTTTGGGAGGCTGAAGCAGGTGGATTGCTTGAGGTCAGGAGTTCAAGACCAGCCTGACTAACATGGTGAAATCCCATCTCTACTAAAAACACAAAAGTTAGCTGGGCGTGGTGACAGGTGCTTGTAATCCTATCTACTCAGGAGGCTGAGGCAGGAGAATTGCTTGAACCCGGAAGGCAGAGGTTACAGTGAGCCCAGATCGCACCATTGCACCTGGGCAATAGAGCAAGACTCTGTCTTGAAAAAATAAGATACAAATAAAAAATCATCATTTCAGAAACTACTAATAAAGCAATAGATTTAAGAAACAATCAGCAATGGTTGCTAAAATCACTAAATGATAAATTGGTGGGTAGAGTTAATGGATGGATCAGGCTGACAACACCTGGATCCACTGATTAATCTTTACATTACTAAAATCAAACAACCATAAATCATATGCATCCCAATGTAGTATAATTTAAAATATATGAACCATCTATGAAGTATTTTTGTCCCCTTGCAGAAAAATTTTGAATTTGAATCCAATCAAACCTTTAAATCTAACTACCAATTTTTGAGAAGGAGAATGAATGATGGAGGAAGGTGTCAAACAACACCAAAACTGCAGTCAGCTAAACCCAGGGTGAAGAGCCCTATAGACAAATGGCAGAATTTCTTCAACAAATATGTTATTTAATAAATTAAAAGAGACTTAAGAAACATAACAATTCCACATAGTATGTGGATCTTGACTTCATAATTCAATTATTTAAAAATTTCTCAGACAATGGAGAAATTTGACTATAGGCTGGATATTAGATGATATTAAGGAATTAATTACAGATTAATACTTCTGTCAGTGTCATAATGATACTGTGGTTGTGTTTTTGAAAACACTTCACCTGGTGTGGTGGCTTATGACTGTAATCCCAGCAATTTGGGAGGCTGAGGCAGGTGGATCATTTGAGGCCAGGAGGAATTCAAGACCAGCATAGGCACTGTAGGGAAACCCCGTCTCTACAAAAAAAATACAAAAATTAGCTAGTCGTGGCAGTGGACCTCTGTAATCCCAGTAACTCGGGAGGCTAAGATGGGAGGATCTCTTGAGGCTGGGAGGTGGAGGTTACAGTAGCCAGATGGAAGCACAGAGCAACAGAGTGAGTCCATGTCTCAAAAAAACAAAAGTCTTTTTCTGTTAGAGACATATACTGAATTATTTAAGGATGAAATTATATGATCTCCAGTATTTCCTTCAAAATACTTCAGAAGAGAGGAAGTAGCAGCACAAAAATAAGATTAGGAGAGAGTCAGTAAGTATTAAAGCTCAGTGATGGGTACATGGGAGCAGAGGAGAAGCCTAATATTTTATTTGTATGTTTGAACATTTCCCTAACAATAAGTTAAATTTTAAATAAGTAAATAAATAAAGACTTTAGTGCAGTATATGTCTCCACTTGGCTTATGCCCTGGGGAAGAGACTGAGTGAATGAATCCAAAGAACTGTACTATTGAGATCCCTGTACCACTTGGTTTTGAGTGCCCTTGTCTAAATGTGTAATCCTAAGGAAAAAGGCATCTCCCTTCCTTTCTTAGTGGAAGCCTTGAAGGAATGTGTATCAGTACCAGCCACAGCGAGGACACAAATCTCAATCCAAGTCATTTCTTTCAGATGGCCTATGTGTCTGCAAGAGATCACAATATTGGCCTCCCAAAGTGCTGGGGTTACAGGCTTGAGCCACCAGGCCCAGCCAGTATTGTTTCAAAACATTTCAGAATCAGCAGTGATACCAGGCTCTCAGCTTCTGCAGCAGTTAGGGTGATACCTTCCAGAGCAATCAGCTGTGGTTGTGACCACTGTGACTCCTAAGCTTATCAGGGAAGGAGGTCAAGCTAAGAGGAGAGAAGGAAAGGTCCAGATTTTCTGCTAATTTAGGCACATGGAGGTTGACTTAACAAACTAAAGGCATCCTTATGGTGAGATGTCGTGTGTTCTTCAGCCAGTGAAGAAGGATTTACTCATTATCCTGTTCTTGAATTGTGTGATTGTAGTATTACATTTTATGGAAACAACTTTTGACTATGATTCAGAGGTGTGACTGGAGTATTTCTCACACACCCTTGTCACTTGCGTAAACTTGGACAGGTTGATCTTCTTTAAATTAGGATAATAAGACCTTGCCTATCTACCTCCAGGTTGTTGTGAGGATCATAAGAGATAATATATAAAACTATATTTTTTGTAAACTAGCAAATGCTGCATAAATGTAAGGCATCATTATTATTGTAATTAACTAAGTGATTTATGTCTTACAGCCCCTTATTTTCCTTGATTTTTTTTTTCAGAGAGAGTTTCGCTCTTGTTGCCCAGGCTGGAGTGCAATGGTGGGATCTCGGCTCACCACAACCTCCACCTCCTGGGTTCAAGCGATTCTCTTACCTCAACCTCCTGAGTAGCTAGAATTACAGGCATGTGTCACCATGCCCGACTAATTTTGTATTTTTAGTACAGACGGGGGTTTCTCCATGTTGGTCAGGTTGGTCTTGAACTCCTGACCTCAGGTGATCTGCCCGCCTCAGCCTCCCAAAGTGCGGATTACATAAGCCACCACATTCAGCTATTTTCCTTGATTCTATGTTAACAATAAATGTTTAATTAGCATTCTATAAAATTAGTGCCAAAACAACTACAAATAAATTTATTATATAGTATGATCTTTCTGTATTCTGCTACATTACAGAGGAATTCCTGGGAATAAGAAAAACTTTTTCCAGTTAATATTTTATAGTTATATCCTTTAGTACATTCTCATCAACTTAGGAGACAATTAAGTTGCTATTTATTCCATAAATAATGCCAATTATTTTATCATCTCAATTTCATAAGTCAAGATTTCTTCTGTTCAGTAATGTATAATCAGGCCGGGCACGGTGGCTTATACCTATAATCCCAGCACTGTGGGAGGCTGAGGCAGGTGGATCACCTAAGGTCAGGAGTTTGAGACCAGCCTGGCCAACATTGCAAAACCACATCTCTACTAAAACTACAAAAATTAGCCGTGCATGGTGACTCATACCTGTAATCCCAGCACTTTGGGAGGCCAAGTAGGGTGGATCACCTGAGGTCAGGAATTCCAAACAGGCCTGACCAATATGGCAAAACTCTGTCTCTACTAAAAATACAAAAATTAACCGGGCATGGTGGTGCTTGCCTGTAGTCCCAGCTACTTGTAGGCTGAGCCAAGATTGTGCTACTGCACTCAAGCCTGGGCAACAAAGACTCCATCTCAAAAATAAATAAATACATTAATTAAATTAAATTAAATTAAATAAAGGGCTGGGCTCGGTGGCTCACACCTGTAATCCCAGCACTTTGGGAGGCCGAGGCTGGCAGATCACGAGGTCAGGAGATTGAGACCATCCTGGCCAACATGGTGAAACCCTGTCTCGACTTAAAATACAAAAAAATTAGCTGGGCATGGTGGTGTGCACCTGTAGTCCTAGCTACTCTAGAGGCTGAAGCAGGAGAATCACTTGAACCCGGGAGGCAGAGATTGCAGTGAGCCGAGATCACACCACTGCACTCCAACCTGGCAACAGAGCAAGACTCTGTCTCAAAAAAAAAAAAAAAAAGCCTCCCTGCCTACCCCGTCTCTTTCATCTTCTTTGTTGAGAGGTTCATGCATCATGAGGAAATATCAGCTGCTCTAAATGATTTCAAATTTGTCTGATCCAAACAAGTTGCATACCAGCTATAGATGTCAGGACTTTGTCAGCTACAAGCAACAGAAACCTGAGTTAAACCAGCTCAAGCAGAAAGAGAATTTTTTGATTCAGATAACTGGGAAGGATCCTGGGCTAGTTTAGAGGGTGGAAGGAAGAGCCCAAGAATCTAGGTCCTCAGAGACTTGAACTCTGGACTCGTGGTCAACCAGACTGTCTCTCCATTCAGTTCCCAACACAGTTTGCCACAACCATTTTTGGCATATTCACCTTTTCCTCTCTTACTGCAGACAGGACTTTACAACACTTTTAATCTCGCCAGCAGCCTAAGTCACATGCTGTCATGCAGCTGGGGCAGCTTAGGTCAGGTCCTGTTCCATCACTGGTTTGGTCCTGGGTTGTGATGGGAGGGGAATGCCAGCAGGAAGAGGTCTGTGTATTGCATCCCTGGAAGGACACTGATTAGTGCTGCCTGGATCTTATACCCATTTCATGGCCCAGCATATAACAGACAATCAATCAATACTCTTGAATGTATGAGTAAGGCTATCATGAATAACATGACAGACATAGCTCTCATTGTTATAAATTAATAAATTAATACACTTTAGTTTATGTGTATCTGGAGATGCTGGTTCATGTGCACTTGCTTCTGAGAAGATGTCTGCTGTCAGTGTTTTGAGGAAACAGTTTCTGAGTCTGCAAGACTGAGAGCTTTGGTAAATTCAGCAAGGTAATTAAATGTCACCCTTGGAGGTTTCCTGGGTAATAGTCTGTTCTAGATGACCACCTAGACTATGAGTGTTGATGGAGAATGCCTTTCTCTACTTGAATCTCTACACTGAGAACTTATTAATGAAATGTATAGATTTTTCAAACTTATGTTTACAACATCATAATGAGGTAATTATAGCCAGATAAGCTCGTATTGTCTCCATTTAATAGCTAGGAAGGTCCAGGCATATATTGGGTAAGTCAGTGTTTTTCAAGGAATGTCTTCCAGAACACAAGACCCCTAGGTGATTCATGAAAAGGGGTTCTGTGGTAAATTATGATTGGGAAGACTCTGAATGATTTCCAATATATGTTAGTATGTTAAAGGTTCTGAGGGAAGCAGTTAAGAACTCTATATGGGGTAGATGCAATGGCTCACACCTATAATCCCAGCACTTTGGGAGGCTGAGGTGGGAGGATCACTTGAGCCCAGAAGTTCAATACCAGCCTGGGCTTGTAGAGACCTAGTTTTTACAAAAATTAAAAAGTTAGCTGGGCATGCTGGTACACACCTATAGTCCCAGCTACTCGGGAGGCTGAAGTGGGAGGATCACCTGAGTCCAAAATTCAAGGCTGCAGTGAGCCAAGATCATGTCATTGCGCTCCAGCCTGGGCAACAGAGCGAGATGCTGTCCTTTAAAAAAAAGCAGCAGCTGAAGAAAGCTACATGAACTCAAATCTGTTTAATGTTGATCAAAATAATTTAGCAAAATTATTGGACCTTAAGCCTCCTGTTTCTGCATATATCTTCTCTTATTCCCTCCTGTTTTCATAGACGATTTGTCTCTTTCCACCTAAGGCCAATCTCTCCATCTATACCTAGGACCCTATCTCCCTCTCCCTCCATTCTTAAGAATCTTCTATTTCTCAATTCTCTCCCTCCTCATCCTAGTACTGATTGCTAATCATCCCGTTTGATTTTCCAGTACCTATATAATTTGTTCCCTATCCTGGTATGAGTTATGTTTTCCTGATTTGACCCTGATTGATGATGATACATGGAAATATCAGAAAATGGGGAACCAGGGGAAGGAGAACATTTGAAAATCAGGCAAATTCTACTTGACTTGGTAGATGACCTGAAGTCAAGGTACCTCGGAGAAATAGTGGAGATCAGGAGGCAATGGCAGTATATTGATGTCTATAAGCTCTTACCTAGGCATCACTGTTTCCTGTGAAAGCAGATGTCCTCCACACTAGGGGTTGTGGGGAAGTTGTATGAGTAGAGAAAAGAGCAGGTTACAGAGGAAAGCCCATCTCCCTGTATATGAGCAATTCTCTCTGGTTGTAAGTCACAAATAAGTCAGTGCTGTCATCTAGTTGCCTGGGGTGGGGGTCAGAGGACTTGCCCCACAGCAGAAACCTCTTCATCTGGGAGCAAGTTGGGCACAGCTTCTTTTGGCTGCATCTGTAACCTGTCCTGGGTTGGGCCAGCTGCTGTCCTCACAGTTTGTGGTTGGCGCCTATTGTTAAATGTCAATATTTTCACAGTCATCCCACACTGCTATGCTATGGCATTTGTCCCTTGACCCTAGGAGGACAGGCAATTCTTTGATACATAATAGGAAAAGATAGAAGAGAGACTGTCTTTTTCCCTCAAAGAGGGTTCAGGCCAGTAGCAGGTCATTGTACTCTGAATAATGCCCTTTCAAATGCAGAAAGAATATAATCCTCACACACATACTTCTGGGACCATTAGAGACACCAGTTTACTGAGCGTGACTTTTGCAAGATGATCCTGTTATGAAATGTAATCCTCAGAGTCTGAAATAAGTAAAATGTGCTTGAAGAATCGACTTCACTGTGCTTGAAGTATAGAAAACACTGACTCCAAAAGTGCTGGGCAGACAGGAAGTTCCACATGTAAGACTGTCTATCAGTTGAGGTGTCTCTGGAGTTCTCTGGAGGTTGAATCTGGAATGACTAGTTCTTGGGTGTGCCCTGTTGACGAGCTAACTGGTGCAGGAGCTATCTGGGGTGAAATCACTACTCCTGAGAAGGAAAGTCTCTCCTCCACCTTTTCCAGGCTGAAAAGACAGCTTGGCTTGGGGGTGGCATGAGTGGAGCTTTCAGCTGCGACTAGAGGCCCAGCTATCCTCCTGGTGTGAGAAGGTAACCCTACACTCTTCCTGCTGTCACAGGAACCATGGAGTGCAGCTGTTGGGGAATTACCCCTAATGGAAGGAGGGCATAAATGCTCATTCTCCTCTGCAAGTCTGTAAAGTGCAGCCATAAACATCCCAGACTCTCGAATGTGAAACACTTGTCCTTTCACACCTGGGTAGAAAAGTCAAGCCTAATTCTTTTAATAATGCCCCAATGCCTTGAACTTCATCTCATCTATTCCTGTAGGAGCCTAGCACCCCAAGGGAAGGAAACTTAGCACCCCAGAAACCCTGCTTAAGACAAATAATCCTCAGCTGGACGTGGTGGCTAATGCCTGTAATCCCAGCACTTTGAAAGGCAGCAGTGGGAGGATCACTTGAGGCCAGGGTTTCAAGACCAGCCTGGGCAATATAACGAGATTCCAGCTGAAGAAAGAAAGAAAAGAAGTAAGAAAGAAAGAGAGAAAGAAAGAGTGTTGTAAAAATCCTTAGTGTTTAAAATAAATTTCCATGGTTAGGAAAATGTCAGTAAAAAAGTCTTTATTATTATTATTTTTGAGACAGAGTCTTGCTCTGTCTCCAGGTACCAGGCTGGAATGCAGTGGCGTGATCTCAGCTCACTGCAACTCCACCTCCCGGGTTCAAGCAATTCTCCTGCCTCAGCCTCCCAAGCAGCTGGGACTACAGGTATGCACCAGCACACCCAGCTAATTTTGTATTTTAACAGAGAGTGAGTTTCACCATGTTGGCCAGGATGGTCTCGAACTCTTGACCTCATGATCTGCCCACCTCAGTCTCCCAAAGTGCTGGGATTACAGGCGTGAGGCACAGTGCCTGGCCTATTATTATTATTTTTGAGACAGAGTTTCACTTGTTGCCCAGGCTGGAGTGCAAAGGTGCAGTCTCGGCTCACTGCAACCTCTCCCTCCTGAGTCCAAGTGATTCTACCACCTCAGCCTCCAGAGTAGCTGGGATTATAGGCATGAACCACCATACCCAACTAATGCTGTCTTTTTAGTAGGGACAGGGTTTCACCATGTTGGTCAGGCTGGTCTCGAACTCCTGACTTTGTGATCTACCTGCCTCGGCCTCCCAAAGAGCTGTGATTACAGGTGTGAGGCACCATGCCCAATCAAAAGTCTTTATTTTTTTTAAGATTTAATTTTCTTCAACTTTAAGTGGTACCATTTAAAAATTATTCATGATAGAAACAAATAAATTTCCTTACTTCCTCCTCAGATGGCAGTTCCCAGTAATAAGAGGATATTTTTTCTTTTTTTCTAAATGTAAAATCTTCCTCGTAGCTTCCTTATAACAATTGCCTCTCCTGCAGGTGAGGGCAGGGTTCAGTGGTAAGCATTGGAATGGAAGATCGGAGAGGTGGGGCAGAGAAAGCTCTGCTTCAGGAAGGGAGAGACAAAGATTGCCAAAGTCCCCGTACTGGGTAGAGAAGACCTGAGGCAAACAAGGCCAAAGTCTGCATGGGGAAGATCAAGACAGCAACCCAGAGTTATTTAAGGAGAAAAGATACTTTTAATAAGATTATTCTGGGTAAACACTGTGCACTATATGATGTAGAGTATGCCCTTGGTTCCTTATAGAAAACCTAGACTCTAGAAATTCTAGATTCAAGAGTAAAATATCTGTTTTCAATAGTGTGTGGAAGAGTCTGTTTTCTTTTGGAAATTTGGTTCTAAGATTGAGACAAGAAGAGCACAGCTGCTGCCCTTGGGTCTCAGCTACATGCTGGCTACACAAAAGTATTAAATTCTCATGGTAATATTTCAAAACATATAGAAACATGCAAAGTGAAAAGTGAAATTTTCACCCCCCTCCCCACTTCTGATGAATTACATTTTTCAGAGTTAACCTGTCCACAACTAATAGTTTGGTGCTTTAATGTTTTTCATAAGCATTTATGGACACATATAATTGAATATTTGGCTCAAAAAAATTCAAGGTTGAAACTAATTTTCCTTTAAAGTTTTGATGGTAAAGGTCCATTGCTTACTTCTTCTTTTTGAATAGTTAATACATGCTTGGGGTATGAATTCAAAAGGTTGAAAGCATATAAAATAAGTCTCTTCACCATTGATCCTGCCATCTGCATTTTTTTTGAAAGAAAGAAAAAGAGAGAAAATAAGAAAGAAAGAAAGAGCAAAAGAAAGAAAAAAAAAAGAATGAAAGAGAGAAAGAAAGAGGAAGAGAGAGAGGGAGAGAGAATGGGATTCTTGTTCAATTGCCCAGGCTAGAATGCACTCTAAAAATGGGTATTAAAAACCTCTTTTATGCCAATAATTGTGCTTAACAATGGAGACAGGAAGGAATAAGGGATGAAAGTCACAAACAAGCAGCCAACCAATATTTTATTTAAACCTGTGAGATGTTATGCAATTGCTGAGGAGTGATTTACTTCCAATTATGTGGTCACTTTTAAAATAGGTGTAATGTGATACTGAGAAAAATGTATGTTTTGTGGATTTGGGGTGGAGAGTTCTGTAAATATTTGTTAAGTTTACTTGTTCCAGGTCTGAGTTCAAGTCCTCGATATCCTTGTTAATTTTCTATGTCGTTGATCTGTCTAATATTGACAGTGTAATGTTAAAGTCTCCCACTATTATTGTGTGGGAGTCTAAGTCTCTTTGTAAGTCATTAAGAACTTGCCTTATGTATCTGGGTGCTCCGTATTGGGTGCGTCTATATTTAGGATCGTTAGCTCTTCTTGTTGTATTGATCCTTTCACCACCATGTAATGTCCCTCTGTTTCTTATGATCTTTGTTGCTTTAAAGTCTTTTTATCAGAGACGAAAATTGCAGCTTCTGTGTGTGTGTTTTTGTTTTGTTTGTTTGTTTGTTTGTTTTTGTTTTGCTCTCCATTTGGTTGGTAAATCTTCCTCCATCCCTCTGTTTTGAGTCTTTGTGTATCCTTGCATGTGAGATGGGTCTAGATACAGCATACCGATGGGTTTTAGCTTTTTATCCAATTTGCCTGTCTGTGTCTTTTGATTGGGGCATTTAGTCATTTAAATTTAGGATTAATATTGATATAGTGAGTTTGATACTGCCATTTAATGCTAGCTGGCTGTTTTGCCCATTAGTTGATGTAGATTCTTCATTATGGTGATGCTCTTTACCTTTTGGTATGCTTTTGGAATGGCTGATACTGGTTGTTCCTTTCTATGTGTAGTGCTTCTTTCAGAAGCTCTTGTAAAGCAGGCCTGGTGGTGATGAAATCTCTGAGTACTTGCTTATTCACAAAAAATTTTATTTTTCCTTCACTTATGAAGCTTAATTTGGCTGGATATGAAATTCTGGGTTGAAAGTTATTTTCTTTAAGGATGTTAAATGTTGGCCCCCACTCTCTTCTGACTTGTAGGGTTTCTACTGAGAGATCTGCTGTGAGTCTGATGGGCTTCCCTTTGTGGGTAACCCGACCCTTCTCTCTGGCTGCCCTTAGCATTTTCTCCTTCATTTCAACCCTGGAGAATCTGGCAATTATGTGCCTTGGGGTTGCTCTTCTTGAGGAATATCTTTGTGGTGTTCTCTGTATTTCCTGGACTTGAATATTGACCTGCCTTGTTAAGTTGGGGAAGTTTTCCTGGATGATATCCTGAAGAGTATTTTCCAGCTTGGATTCATTCTCTTCGTCACATTCAGGTACACCTATCAAATGTAGATTAGGTCTTTTCACATAGTCCCATATTTCTTGGAGACTTTGCTCATTCCTTTCTACCCTTTTTTCTCTAATCTTGCCTTCTTGTTATATTTCATTGAGTTGATCTTCGACCTCTGATATCCTTTCTTCTGCTTGGTCAATTCGGCTGTTGAAACTTGTGTATGCTTCGTGAAGTTCTCGTGTTGTGTTTTTCAGCTCCATCAATTCACTTATATTCCTAAGTTGTCCATTCGCGTTAGCATTTCATTAAATCTTCTTTTAAGGTTCTTAGTTTCTTTGCATTGGGTTAGAACATGTTCTTTTAGCTCACAGAAGTTTCTTATTATCCATCTTCTGAAGCCTGATTCTGTCAGTTCATCACATTCATTCTCTGTCAGGCCTTGTTCCCTTGCTAATTAGGAGCTGCGATCCCCTGTAGGAGGAGAGGCATTCTGATTTCGGGTGTTCTCAGCCTTTTTGCACTGGTTTCTTACCATTTTTGTGGATTTATCCACCTGTCATCTTTGTAATTGCTGACTTTCAGTTTGGGTCTCTGAGCGGACGTCAGGCTTGTGGGTGATGAAGTTTTTTGTGTTTCTTAGTTTTCCTTCGGCGGACACCCATTCCCCACAGAGCTGGACCTTCTGGGTTTGGCTGTGCTTGCTGTGAAACTCTCAGTCCTCAGCGCTTCCAATTGCTGTTCTCCTTGTGGGGATGGGACCAGCTGAGTCCAACTAAAAGGGCACCCAGTCTCGTATACTCCGCACCGAGAAGTGCCGTGCCGAAGTGCTGGCAAAACAGCTGCGCGAGCCAAAAGAGTCACGCTGGCAACCCGTGGGGCTCCTCTGCCGGGAATCTCCCAGTCTGTGGGCAACAAAAATTCGTCTCAAAGTGCAGCGTCCACTCGCTCTCTGAGCTTTCACTGGGAGCTACAATCCTGAGCTGCTGATAATCGGCCATCTTGGATCTTTCTCCCCCATCTGCATTTTTTAGGAGTGAAAAATGAATCCAACTTAATTCCTTCCATCCCCCACCACCAAAAGATATCAATTTATTTCCCATTTAATCCTTACAGGAACTTTATGGTGGATACAATTACATGTCTTTATTTTAGAGATGAAGACACTGAAACATACAGAAGTTATTTTTCCCAATCACAAATAATAAATGGCAAAGCTGGGATATGAACCTAGTCAGTTGACTTTAATGTGTAATGTGCTTGTTCATTACTCTATTCAGGCTTTCTATGGGAACCCATCACCCATTATCAACATGAGGCAAGCACTTTTTTTTTTTTTCCAACCACAACACAAACAGTGTTCAAATGTTTGTAAGAGTGAATTAGGTTGGGTTACTTAAGAGTCTAATTAGCAAGTTGTCACTTAGTAAGGAGTAGGGAATTTGACACCTCATTTCTATTTCATCAACAGTTCTCTCTCTTACCAAGGGATCTCATTCTTTTTTTTTTTTTTTTTTAAGATGGGGTTTCACCATGATGGCCAGGCTGGTCTTGATCTTCTGACCTCAAGTGATCCACCCACCTTGGCCTCCTGGAGTGCTAGGATTACAGGCGTGAGCCACTGCGCCCAGCCAGGGACCTCATTCTTGAAATAAGATTTACTTCTTAGCTCACCGTTGTCTTTTCTTTTCAAATGATTGTTCTCATTCAATATTTGAGTCATCAACTGTGTAAAGATCTCTGGAACATGTCACGTAAACAAATAGAAAACTGTTAAAAATTAAGTTGAACAGCTTAAAAATATTAGCAGACTGTGACTCAGAGAAGTGAAGGAAGTGTTAAACATAGTTGGAGACCAGGAAAGAGGGCAAGAAGTCCTGGAGTCACTTTCCAGTTCTATCACTGAGATCATATTACTATGGACAAGTCATTTTTTTGTTCTTCTTTGTGTCCATTTGTCAAACAGGGTCAATAACAGTAAGAAGTAGCTCTTCACTTTTCCATAGTTTATTTACTTTATGCCAATAATGGGAATTAAATTAACAATAAACATTTTTTAAAACCCTCTAAAGATAAGTTATACCAGGCTGAAAAGTTGGCTAAATTCCAGAGAGTCTAAGTTTAGACTGATGTGTAGACCTCTTCCATGGGAGGTTTTCCAACTGTTTTATAATTAAAATTTACATAGCCTTACAATATTGTCTTGTAAAAGTAAATATTAAAAACATAACATTTTGAAGCATTCTGATGAAATATATTAAAACAATAGAGTAATGCAAATATTTCAGTCTCTACATCTTAGTTACTTGTTATAACAAAAGTCTCTTTCCTCCCACCTCCATGTCTTGAGTAGAGAAGTAATGGAAGGAAGTAAGAGCTAAGGCCATAAAGTATGTGACACCTACCCTAAATTCAACTCATTCCCCCCTTTCCCCTAACTCCCATCCTGTAAAACCCCTTGGAAGTATAAGCATCAAGATCCCCAGGGGACTGTAGTCATGCTTTCCAGGCTGAGTCCAGTAACAAATGGAGAAGTGTCCTACAGCAGAGTGGAGATTTATCAAAAGTAAAGAGACAGTGAGAAGAACATATAATTTGGAAGATCAAGGACTATTCTATTTCCCTAATTATACTTAGAGGGAATTATCCCTTAGGGGAAAAGGAAAAGCTAATATCCGGGTTACATGAACTGTATAATACAATGTGACAGAACTATGATAACATACATACTGAAGATGACATTTTAACTTTGCTTATAACTAAATAAACAGAAACTAAAACAAAAGTAAAATACATTCATTATCTTTTTGACTGACAAAAAATGAAAAATGTATACATAAGGGCATTTCCCACACTATCAGTAGAAATATACATTTTGGAGATCAACTTGGCATTAACCGTGCTTATTGGATGGAACCTTCAATTATACTTCTAGAAATCCACTATTTTCTACATAAACGTACACACTAGTATACAAACATATATTTATAAAGTTGCTCACTCTAATAATTTTTATTAAAAACATGTGCTTTGAATGAAAAGACCCTCAAACAGGCTTTGTGTGAGCAACATGGCTGTTTATTCACCTGGGTGCAGGTTGGCTAAGACCGAAAAGGGGGTTAGCAAAGGGCAATGGCATAGGAGTTGGTTTTATAGGTTTAGGGTCGGAGTAGAAAGTTACAGAGTAAGATCAGTTACAGTAGTGGGGGCAGGGGCAAGGAGTATACATTACCATAAGTTCAGTAACAATGGCGGGTGGGGGTGAGGCAGAAGAGCCAGTTAAGACGGGTGAGAAGTATTCACCTTATCATAAGAACAGTTAAGATGGCAGGGTTGAGTGAGGGGCTTGTCCAGGGAAGCTCCTCTGGGTGATCAGGGATAATGGTGAATGCAGGGGGGCAGGTAGGAGACGATCAGCTGAGGCGGGCAGGACTTCAGACTTTCAGGCTCCAGGCTTGCAAATGGAGACCTGACACAGTTTTTTATTAGTAAAAAACAGGAAAGAAGCTACATGCCTACCAATTAGAAATCTTAAATTATATTTCATATATAGTATAGTATAAAATACTATGCAGTCATTAAAGAGATTGAAATACATATGGTGATTAGAAATGATATTCATGGCATATTAATTGAAGAAAGGAAGATATGAATATATATAATCAATTTTTCATAAAATGAAACAAAACTATATATATAAATATTAAATGTAGATATATCATAAATACAGAAAAATTGAAAAAATAAAAACTGAATTACTAATAGAGGTTATTTGCAGGGACCAGATTATATCTTTTTGTTACAGTGAGTATATTACTTTGATAACAAAGGAAGAAAAAAATTTAGTGTGATACATACATTATCAACATGTAAGACTAAGGGTGTATAGAGGAGAGCATGATTAACTCCACTGGTATGTGTGTGTTGGGGGTGGTTTGGGGAGTGGTATTAGAGAATGCTTGAAAGAAATAATGCAATGTGAGCACAGCATTCTCCAGAGTAGAGAAGAAAAGTGGAAAAGGAAGAAAGGTCAAGGAGGACAATGACTATACTTCTGTACTCATTACAATTTTCACAACTACTCTGTATAATTGTAGACCAAAAAAAGAAAGGCAAGCATGTATATGACAGCTGGTTGTGGGCTGGGCATGGTGGCTCACACCTGTAATCCCAGTGCTTTGGGGGGCTGAGGCAGATGGATTACCTGAGGTCAGGATTACCTGAGGTCAGCCTGGCCAACAGGGTGAAACCCTACTAAAAAATACAAAATTAGCTGGGTATGGTGGCAGACACCTGTAGTCCTAGCTACTTGGGACGCTGAGGCAGGAGAATCGCTTGAACCCAGGAAGTAGAGGCTGCAGTGAGCTAAGATCGTGCCACTGCACTCCAGCCTGGGTGACAGACCGAGACAACGTCTCAAAAAATAAAATAAAAGCAGGATGTGGCTGGGTGCAGTGGCTCACACCTGTAGTCTCAGAACGAGGAGGCTGAGGCATGTGGATCACTTGAGCCTAACTGTTGGAGACTAGCCTGGGCAACATAGTGAGACCCTGTCTCTTTCTCTTAAAAAAAGAAAAGGCAGAATGTGCCAGGGGAACTCTGAGTTAATTTGACATTTCTGGAGCTTTGAAGTGTGAAGAGTGGCGAGGCTGTAGTAAGAGGGAAAGCAGGAGCCAGGCTGCCGAGGGCTTCTTGCACTGCCTGGGAGCACGAACACTGTCATGTAGGACAAGGTGACCGCTGATGGGGCTGCAGCAGGAGAGGAACATCAGCTATGTAAAAGATGGACTGGGAAGAAGCAAACCTGAAAACTGGAAGACTTATCATTTAAATGATAAGCTATAATGAAGACTGAGACTATTGGCAGCATAAATTAGAAAAGCAGACGGATTTCAGAAATATTTCCGAGGAAAATACATAAGACTTAGTGATTCTCTGGATATGGGTGATGTATAGACAGGGATATCTTGATTGACTTCCAGACTTTTGGCTTTGGTATCTGGGAAGATGGAGATTACACCAGCCAAGGTAGAAAATACAGATGAAAAAACAAGCTTATGAAAAGGAGAAGCAGCAAGAGGGTGAGAGGACACACAGAAGGGACAAGCCTGATGGTGATGGTGGAGGGGTTGGAGCAGTTGATTTCGGTTTTGGACATGCTGAAGATGAGATGCCTATGGCCATTACGGGAAGTTGTCCAGTTGGCCAATAAGGCAATTGGATGTATTAAGACTAAATAACTTCTTTCCCCACCATTGGCAGTGTATTGGAAAAACAAAAAGAAAACCAAAAAAACCATGGCATGGTGGCTCACTCCTATAATCCCAGCACTTCGGGAGGCCGAGGTGGACAATCACTTGAGATCAGATGTTTGAGACCAGTATGGCCAACATGGTGAAATTCCACCTCTACTGAATATACAAGACCAGGCCTGTAGTCCCAGCTACTTGGGAGGCTGAGGAAGGAGAATTGCTTGAACCTGGGAGGCAAAGGTTGCAGTGAGCTGAGATCACGCCACTGCACTCCAGCCTGGGAGATAGAGCAAGACTCTGTCTCCAAAAACAAACAAAAAGAAGACGAATTAACTCTGTAGAAATGTACTGTCAGGCCCTGCCCTAGCACTGGCTAAGTTGCATGACAGACATAGTTCTTGCCCTGCTCAAGGTGAGAGCCCAGTGGAGATGCTATAATCTAGAACAGAGGTGTCCAGTCTTTTTGCTTCCCTGGACCACACTGGAAGAATTGTCTTGGGTCACACATAAAATACACTAACAGGCTGGGTGTGGTGACTCATGCCTGTAGTCACAGCACTTTGGGAGGTCAAAGCGGGCAGATCTCAAGGTCAGGAGATAGAGGCCATCCTGGCCAACATGGTGAAACCCCGTCTCTACTAAAAAAAATACAAAAAAAAAAAAAAAAAAAAAAAATACACTAACAATAGCTGATAAGAAAACAAAGACAAAAACAAAAACAAAAACACCACAAAAAAACTCATAATGTTTTAAGAAAGTTTATGAATTTGTACTGGGCCACATTCAAAGCCGTCCTGTGCCACATGCAGCCTATGGGTCGCGGGTTGGACAATCTTGATCTAGAGCTCAAGGGAAAGATGCAGGCTAGCGCTCTCAAAATACAGAGGGAGAGTGTTATGAGTGAGAATGAAACTCTTAGAATTTATAAATTTCATTTACTATGAACTGTATGCTTTACGTATACCATCTCATTTGAACTTCACAATAATCCTATGAAATGTTATTAAAATGTTACAGATGAGGAAAATGAAATGCAGAGAGCTGAGACTCAGAGGTCACAATCTAGCCTAGATGGGTTCATGTTGTCATTTGTTACTTTCCTGCTTGTCTTAAACACTATGTATGTGTGCTTTACTCATAAGCTTTGTTTCCTTTAGGCATTTGATTTTGTATACTGTGGTTTGCTTAAGTGCCAAAAGTTAAAGATCTAGAAAATGGATGATTTTTTTTTTTTTTTTTTTTGAGATGGGGTTTCATTCTTGTTGCCCAGGCTGGAGTGCAGTGGAGGATCTCGGCTCACTGCAACCTCCGCCTCCCAGGTTCAAGAGATTCTCCAGCTTCAGCCTCCTGAGTACCTGGGATTACAGGGGCTCGCCACCACACCTGGTTAATTTTTTTTTTTTTTTTTGTATTTTTTATTAGAGACAGGGTTTTGCCATGTTCGCCAGGCTAGTCTCGAACTCCTGACCTCAGGTGATTCGCTCACCTTTGCCTCCCAAAGTGCTGGGATTAGAGGCGTGAGCTACCGCGCCCGGCCTAAAAATGGATGACTTTAATGTAAACCAAAGACTGTGCTCTTAACCATTATGCTATACTCCCGTGATTGGCAGGTAAAAGCATTCTTGGAAAGGGTTAGGAAAATGCATTGTGTGGCCATGCAAAAGAACCGATGATACATTTGTAGTCAGAAAGTAGGAAATCAGGTTAAAGGTCTCAGATATGTATTGGTTCTTCTCGACTAGAAGCATTTTCTGACATGCTACTTTGTTATCTAAGGCTTGGAAAGCAATCTGAACCCCTAGCAATTATGTTGTTCTGAAAATTTTCTGAAACACAGAGATAGTATTTGCCTTTTGTGCAATTGGAAGGGGTGGAAGGATGACAATTAGGTTTGGTCTATAACTATTAGGATTGCTTCCTTGTGTTGAAAAAGATGGGTACTAGTTCCACTGGGAAAATAAATTCCTGTGGCCTCTGATCATCATGATTGAGATGCAAGCCTATTTTACATGTCCTTCTCTTCAGTGAGGTGTGCTAATCCTTGAGCAGCTAGTTAGGAAATGAGTTCAAATTACTAACATAGAAAATAGGGGCAGGCCAAGTGCTTCAGCTGGATCCGTGCAGAAGTCTGAGAAGTAGGCCTTAGCCTACAGAAGGTGATTTGCATCCAAACTTGAGGCACCCAGAGGAGCTGAAGAATTGAGTAATTTCTAGGTTGAATTAAGTATATCCAGTGAAAGAATGTTAATTTGCAGAGACCTGAAGCAGAATGTGGCTATGAGGAGGTTTAATGTTTTAACAACATTGTGTTACATGTGATGAAGGGTTTCAACCCTGTCTCTCTTTTTGTGTCCTAGCAAAGCTATCCCCCTTTTCACATAATTAACACTCTTCCGATCTTTGTCTTTCTTTAAGTGATATCTTGGATCCTTTTTATTTATTATTTATAATAGTTGGCTTTGATAGGGCCCATATATATGTTTAAACACAGATATATGTGAATATATGTATACATATAAAATTGGCAAACTGATGTACAGTTGTGAATTTGGGGTGAGGATGCATATTGGGCATCGGGAGCTGGAGCAGCTGAAGGCCTATTGAACTTCAGTCAGTTGAGAGTTAAGCACTCTTTTATTTTTATGTTTCTTTATTTTTATTTTATTTTTTAGACAGAGTTTCACTCTGTTTCCCAGGCTGGAGTACAGTGGCATGATCTCGGCTCACTGTAGCCTCTGCCTCCTGAGTTCAAGCGATTCTCCTGCCTAAATCTCCTGAGTCGCTGAGATTACAGGCATGCACCACCACACTCAGCTAATTTTTGTATTTTTAGTAGAGACTGGGTTTCATCATGTTGGCCAAGCTGGTCTTGAACTCCTGACCTCAAATGATTTGCCCACCTTGGCCTCCCAAAATACTGGGATTACAGGCATGAGCCACTGCACCCGGCCGAGAGTTAAGTACTCTTGAAAAAACAAAAGAAAGCAAAAAACCTCTTGGTAATTATATAAGGCAGTGAGTGGTATGCAACCATTTGGCCACCAGGGACCTGTTTCATGAAAGACAATTTTTTCCTGGGGGTGGGGGCTGGGGGATGGGGAAGAATGTTTTGGGATGATTCAAGTACATTACATTTATTGTGCACTTTATTTCTATTATTATTGCATTGTAATATATAATGAAATAATTATACAACTCATCATAATGTAGAATCGGTGGGAGCCCTGAGGTTATTTTTCTGCAACTAGAGGGTCCCATCTGGGGGTGATGGGAGACAGTGACAGATCATCAGGCATTAGATTTTCATAAGGAGCACACAAACTAGATCCCTTTCATGTTTAGTTCACAACAGTTCCAGCTCCTATGGGAATCTCATGCCATAGCTGATCTGACAGCAGGTGGAGCTCAGATGATAATGTGAGCAATGGGGAGTACCTGTAAATACAGATT
>PVKP010033623.1:0-24904 GCA_004027715.1 Plecturocebus donacophilus | reverse complement strand
GAGCTGCCTGGGATCCGGCGGCGCTCAGAGAACAGCTTGGGGTCCGCCCTTAGGGGCCACGGGCATGGTGCGGAGAATCACCAGCTGACGGACACCCGGAGGATTTTTGTTCACAGTGCTTATTTTATTTTACGGTACATTGTTGCTTTACAGCTTTTCTCACAGTTTTCTGCCGTGCATGGCACTGCCCCGTGGAAGTCTGTGCCCGCTTCTCCTGTGTGCGCACTCGGGACTGGCCTCGCTGCGGGGTGGGCTGGGTTTCTGCTGAGGGCTCTGCAGGAGCGCCAGGCTGTCTTCCGACGAGGCTGCAGCCCGGCAGCACCGCCCGTGCTTGTGACCCGCACTGGCTGAGCGGCCCTGGCTGCTTTCTTAGCCAGAGGGTCTCCGGCCCGTCCCACAGTCATAACACAACTAACACACGCGAAGGCTCACGTGAGTAGGTGAAGGAGCCAGCCCCGCAACCACGGCCACTCCCATTCCCCACCCGCGCCCCGGCGGTCCTCCCGGCTCTGTCTCCCCGACCCCGAGCCGGGTCTGCCGGCCTCCTGCTGGCCTCCTGGCGCCGGCCCTGCTCTCCCTGCCAGGCGGCTGCCGCGTGCTTTTCTGTCAAAAGCTGGACGGGTATCGAGTCAGGAAAGGGGGCGAGCAGGGCCTTGCAGTGGGCACTGACGCCAGGCCTGCTAGGATCTGAGCTCGCTCCTCACTTGCCTGAGGCACCCGATCCAAGGGCCCCCCCATGAGCTTGTTCTTGGCTCTTGACTTTGAGCTTTTCGGAGGAAGTCTGTCTCTCAGCCCTCGTGGCCGTTGGTAGAGTTACTAGGTGGAATCCTGCTGGGACGGTGGTGACGCCTGGGGGACGGGGAACACCCTGTGACCTTCGGGTTGAGGCTCAGCCGCACCCCGCGCCTGTTTCCTGGGGCCACGGCTGTCCTGTCTCCAGCGGCACCGACGTTATGCCTGCGTGGCTGCTTCTTCCCTGGCCCATGCCTCCCCGTGTGTTTCCTGACACCCCACCCCTGCATTCTGTGCTTCCCGGGTCCCCCTCAGGGGATGCAGGACTGCTGGAAGGGCTGCAGTGGGAGGAATTCCTTTCCCCCAGCAGGGACAAGACTCTGGCACAACATTTCCCTCTGGAGGGAGGGCCTTTGTTACATGGAGAGAGCTCGGGGGAATTTCAGAATGATTGCTTTCTCCTCCACCGCTGGCGCACAGGGGGTCTCTCTGGGTCTCGCTCTTGGATCTTTACTGTGAGCACCCACTGGGTTCTTCAGGTAGAGCCGTGACGGTGCAGAGGACCCCGCAGCTCTGCGGCCTCCAGATCGTCCACTCCGGCCTCCAGTGACTCACGAGCGTCCCAGTGAGCTTCAGTGGCTCCCGCTCCAGATCAGTGATCCCAACCCTGACTCTCCGCAGGAGCCTGTCTGCAGATTTGGGGTTGGCATTGTGCCTTCTGGCCTCTGTTTTCGGATGGTCTGATTGTCAGTTTGCTCCTTTTCTCTTTATGGATGGGAGTTACAGCTTTCGCCTCTCGACATTTTTGAGCAGAAACCAAAAGTCTTCTGAGACAGTTTGGATGTTTGTCGCCTCCAGATCTCGTGTCGAAATGTGATCCCCGGTGTTAGAAGCCGGGTCTGGTGGGAGGTGTGAGTTGTGGGGGCCGATCCCTCATGGATGGCTTGGTGCTGTCCTCGAGTAATAAGTGAGTTCTCACTCTACCAGTTCACAGGGGGAGCTGGCTGTTTAAAGAGCCTGGCATTTTCTACTCTTCCCCCAACCCCCGTCTCCTGCCATGTGACAGCCTGCTCTCCCTTCGCCTTCCTCCATGAATAAAACTCCCTGAGGCGTCACTGGAAGTTGAGCAGATGCTGGAGCCATGCTTGTACAGCCTGCACAGCTGTGAGCCAAATAAAGCTCTTTATAAATTTCCCAGTGGTCCTTATAGCAACGCAAAACACATGAACACACATCCTTCTATCTTTAGAGGATGACTCAGGTAGATTCTGCTCTAAAGTTTAGAAATGTCTGCAATGGTACTCCGGTCTCCAATCTTAGCATCGCCTGAATTTGAATGCTGAACATCTCACACTTGTGTTTCCTTCCGGCCTCTGTGTCTGGGCATTTGGCATTCCCGTGCTGAATTGAACGTGGGCTCTGTCTGGCAGACAGCTCTGCTCTATGGGATCCTGGAGTCTCCTGCCTGTACCAGGCATTCTTCACGGTGCAGCCCGGTCTTCGTGCATCAACTCCCCCTGCTCGGAGGGACCCCAGTTGGTTTTCTTCTTCTGCCTGTGCTGAGGGTGCCTCCCAGTTCCTTATCTCCAGGGCCCAGCCGAACCACACGTCCTCCATCACCAGCCCCTCATGCCTCATCTTCCTTCTCTGCTCTGGAAACTCAGATGAAAGCTGAACCATCCTCTGTGCCAAGAGCTTCTCCAACCAGCAGGACTTAGCTGGTTTTCTCTCAAGACACGTTTTTCAGGCTCATTGAGGAAAATAATGAACAAAACACCAGCTCCCTGGACAGAGGCAGGAGTCCAGGTCCCCTCTCTGGGTAGGAACATGCCTGCTCCATGCACTGAGTGCTCCAGGCACACACTCACCTCCAGGTTCCTGCAGGAGCCTCCTCTGTCCCAGAAATGAGTCTCCAACGTGCCAGCTCCAGACCTCAGCGCCGCACAGGTAGCATTTCTGTAAGAAATGGGGATGTGTTGGGTGCTGAAGTAAAGGGTTAGTGTGTCCCCACCTCATGCACTGGAGTTGGTTGCCAAAGGGAGCTTCCAACTGTGACTCCAAGTTGTCAGCCTTGGCTACATGCCAGCATCATTCACAGAGCTTTTAAAATCTGAATACCCAGCTTCCCGAAGCTGTTATGTCAGTGGCACAAACCTTCCCCAGGAAACTCCAGGGTGCAGCCTAAGTTGAACTCACCATCCTATACCTTCTTCTGGGCAGCAGAACCATTTCTGCATGTGCTTAGGTCAGACAGTGCACACCCAGCACACACAATGTACACTTGGCACACACAGTGCATGCTTTGAACGCAGAACATGCCAGCACACAGTGCATACTCAGCACACAAAGCTCATAGCTTACATAGTGCACGCTTGGCACACAGTGCACACTTGGCAGACACAGTGCATACTCAGCACACAATTCACACTTGCACACCAGTGCATACTCAGCACACAAAGCTCATAGCTTACATAGTGCATGCTTGGCACCCAGAGTGCACACTTGGCAGACACAGTGCACACTCAGCACACAGTTCACACTCGGCACACACAGTGCACACTTGGCTCACGCAGTGCATGCTTGATGCACCCAGTACACACTTGGCATACAGTGCACTTGGCTTGCAGTGGTCCCCAGTGCTCTGGCCTCTGCAAAAATTCCATTCTCACCAAGATCACAGAATCTTGCCGAGCACACTGGGTCTGTTACCCAAGGAGTGCTCAGATCCCCTTTGCTAGTCTCACCGCACAAGTGAAGCCTGTTTCCCTGACAAGCTCATACACTAGAACGTTGTTCTCAAGATTGGCTGCACAGTGGAACCTGCTGGGGAGCCTTAGACATTCCTGAGGCTTGGACTTCATCATAGGACTTCTCCTTCATTGCATGCCCTGTGGTCTGGGCTTTAGGAGTTTGAAAATTCTCCCAGGTGGATCTAACAAGGGCCTGAGGCCCACTGGTCTAAACCTGGTGTTGATATCCACTGTGGTTTAGGTTCACCAGAGAGCCTGGTAAAACAGATTGCTGGGTCCCAGCCCCAGAAGTTCTGATTCAGTAGGGCTGGAACTCAAGAATTTGTATTTCTAACAAGTTCTCAGGTGATGCTGGTTCTGGGAGCAGATTTGGAGAACCACTGCATCTGTGGCTCTGAGCCGAGCCTTCGATCTCCTCACTGTGAGAGAAGGTTGATGGATACTGCTGACTTCTGCAGGGCGAGAAGCTCTGCCCTCATCATGACTTCGTGGAGAAGCTCTGGACAGGGTAGCTGCACAGCCAGTGTGCTGTGGATGGTGCATTATGGATGGAACCTTTGGTGTAAAAACTCTGCGTTCCCTGGGAAACACCATATATATATTTTAAACTGCTATTGGGATTTTCCTTTTTTTGCAATCTCTCCTGTGTGTTGGTGTGATAATAGGAGAGTGTTTCTCCCATTTGAATTGAATTATTTGCCTGTCCTCCCTGGAAAGTCAATGGTGAACGAAGGTGGACATACAAAGAGAGAGACGGCCAGGGTGGCTGGTGAGTGGCCAGTGGCCTGGATTTTCCCTTTAATTCACAGCTCACTCGACTGAGTCCTTCTTTCTTGGCCTCTGCTTTCCCTTTGAGTGGAAAACATCTCAAGACTCAAAGTCAGTGTCTGGTCAGAGCGCTTTACCTGCTTTGGATGCATTAGCATGTTTCTTCCAGGCAAAGAAAAGCTGTACAGCTCCCAGACCATGAGGAAACCGCACTGGGATCTGTGCCCAATCTATCCACACTCACATCATCCACATTCATTCCCTTCAAGGAGAACTGAGCCAGGAAGGAGGACACTGGCATGGCTCAGGTGCGGAAGGGGAGGACCTGCGGCCAGGGGCTGGGTTTGCGTCCTGTTTCCACTATTCACCAGCAGCGTGGCTTTGGCAAGGTACTTACATTTATACCTTCACTGCTGTCCTTTGCAAAATCTCAGTAACGACTGTAACTGTGTGGTAGAGTTGGTGTGAGGACCCACGGGCTGGTACATACACAGCACAGCACAGCTAGAGTGCTGCACACAGCAGGAGCTCAGCGCATTCATCCTTCCCTCTGCCCTGCTCCTTTTTTTTTTTTTTTTCTTTTTAGACGGAGTTTCACTCTTGTTGCCCAGGCTGGTGTGCAATGGCTCGATCTCAACCCACCACAACCTCTGCCTCCCGGGTTCAAGTGATTCTCCTCTTCAGGCACCCGCCATCACGCCCGGCTAATTTTTGTATTTTTTGTAGAGATGAGGGTTCACTGTGTTGGCCAGGCTGGTCTCGATCAGGAGACCTTGTGATCCACCCGCCTCAGCCTCCTAAAGTGCTGGGAGTTGTGGGTCACCACACTCAGCCCTGCCCTGCTCCTTTTAAAGGGGAGGCTCACCTGTCTTAGCAACATAGTTAAAGACGTGGAGGTTCTCACCCCCAGACTAGTAAATTTTCTTCTCATTTTGTTTTGGTTAATATCCTCCCAAGACCCTCAGCCTTGTAGTAAGACCACGGAGCCATCTCTCCCACCTCCTCCAGTGCTCCCAGTGGGAATACTGGCTTTCTCTCACGTCCCCAACCTCCAAAGCTTCAAGTCATTTAACTTGGAATAGGAACTACGGGAGGAGAGAATTAGGGAGGGATGCGAGAGGTGCATTCAATCGTAGGAGACCCTACCCATCCAATGTTGCAGATGAATAAAATGGAGTTGTCCTTTGCCTACAGAATTTTTGTTTTTTTCTCTTTTCAGGAGTGCAATCTAAACAGGTGCAGAATACTTAGTTCTCTTGTCTTCCTCTCAAAAAAAGAGTGACTTTCATTAGTTCCTGGACTTTTGTGTTGTGATCTCTGACATACTGGCCTGTCTCTTGACTCCTGACAGTTGCAAATGTCACTGTGATAAGATCAGTATTTAGAACCTGATGACATCGCCTCTGTACTGAGCTGCCAGGTGAAGGAGACCTCAGGAATGTCCAGTAGGTCTGATTTTCATTAGAGTGGGGATGACCCAGGTGTTGTCAAGGTCTAGGGAATGGGAGCTTGGAGGAGGGCTTTAGCGGACAGCACCTGGCAACAGAACTGATTTCTCAGAACTGTTTAAAAGAATAAGCAGCTATCTTCTGACACATAACAATTTGTGGGAGCCAGGAGTGTGGACCAAAGTGGTTTGTGATTAATGTATCTGGATTTTAACCTTGAACACCCACATGAAGCGTAATGCCTTCAGTAATCACCCTAGCACGTGATTAATGGGACACAAAGCGTCCTTGTCTCTCACAGAAATCCGTATTTCTCCTCTTACTTGAGAGGGGCAGCAAGAGAATGCTGAGATCAATTTTTTTCCCTTTTTGATTGTCTTGGGCATGATAAAGTGATTCTCAGTTTGAAAAGCTGTGCTAAGATGACTTCTTAAGTCGGCACCTCTCAGGGCCTGAGACGGGTGACAGAGAAGTGGCTTCTCGTGGTGCCGACACAAATGGGCTCATTTGAAGTGAGAATGCTCTCTGCGAGGAAAGGTTCTTAGAAGAATGTCGTTTCGTAGGATTTGCAATGCACTCTGAGTGCATTCCCATACGCCAGGATATTCTCTTTCTCCAGGTTAATAAGTTCTCAGAGTTAAAGAGTTCTCTTCTGCTCTTCTAGAGACTGTTCATGTAATTGAATTCAATAAGCACCAAAGAAAAGTTGCCCATTCTCATAGGCCTTAGGGCTGAACTGGATCAAAACACTGCAGCAGAATTACAGTGCAGGGTGGATACACCTTGTGTGCAAGAAACTCAGAGACCTCCTTTACTGTTATTTTATTGACAGGTAATATTAAGGTTGCTCAATGTATTCAATTGCCTCCTGATTCATCATTTATTGAGTTTTTCCCCACTTCTGGTGCTCTACCTCTTACCTGAACCTCAAAGCTCTCATGATGGCTTTTTTTTTTTTTTTGCCAGTGGATGGTGGTTAAATCATGTTTCTGTGGAAGATGGGGGCTGGGGGCCTTTTAGTCTGCCACCTGGCTGCCTTCTCTCCACCTGATGAATTTTATCCATCCATGATTGCTGTCTAGACCTTTGATGTCCTCAGAGGTTATGAAGTAGAGATTATCCTAACATACAATTTCTTCTGAACTTATTAGTTGGGTTTCCTCAATAAGGATCTCTTACCACCTACTTAGTTCTCTGTTTTATACAGAAAAGCAGCACCAATGCTTAACGCTTACCCTTTATTTGCTGATTTTCAGAAAAATGAGTAGCTATCCCAGCAATCTCCAAATATGACGTCTGTGTGTGTCAGTGGGAACACCTGGATTTCTACATGTCTGATGCACTTCGCCTTCTTGTGATCATTGAGTTGATATTTTATGGTTATATGCGCTATTGCTGTCCCTCTCCCCCCAAAACTCTGTGTTTTACATCCTCTTTATTTTCTGATAGTAGGGAAAGCATTCACCACTCAGCACAACGTCAGCTGTGGGGTTTTAGCTGATGCAATTCTTCTGTGTTCCTAGTTTGCTGCAAATTTTTATCATTAACAGATGTTGGATTTGTCAAATGCTTTTTCTGCAATGATTTTTAGGATCAGGTCATTTTTTTCTTCTTTAGACTGTTTGATATGGTGATTACATTGACTTTGAATGTTAAATTAGCCACGCATTTCTTCATTTTATACTCTTTTTATTCATTAATTGGCTAATAATTTGACAGTGATACTGTAGAAGTTCATGAGAGATATCTGTCTGGAGTTTTCATCACTGTGTGCTGTGTTTGGTTTTGGTATCGGTAATACTGGCCTCGTAAAATTAGTATAAAAATGTTTCCTCCTCTTCTATTTTGAGGAAGAGGTTTGTGAAATTGCTGTTAATTCTTAAAAGTGTAGTCAGATTTTTCAGTGAAACCATCTGAGCCTGGAGATTTCCTTTAGGGAGCTCATTCATTACTGATTCAATTTCTTTAATGGTTATAGTGCTATTTAGATTATCTATTTAATCTTGGTAGAGTTTTGGTGGTTTGTGACATTGTAGACAGGATTACAGCATTTCAAAGATAGCCACATTACCGTCCCCAGAGTCTCTGAATGACGTAGGTTTACATGGCAAAGGGGAATTAAGATGACAAGTGGAATTCAGATGCTAATAATCCCAACCTTAAAATAAGCAGATTGCCCTGTGTTATCCAGATGGGCCCGATGTAATCAAGAGAGTCCTTAGAAGGGAAGGAGGGAACCAATAAAGATGGCAGCTAGGGAGCTGCTGAGTTCAGTGCTGCTGGCTTTGGAGACAGAAGAAGGGGCCACAGCTTGAGAATGAGTACAGCCTTCAGAGCAGGGGTCCCCAACCCCGTTGGGAGCTGGGCCACACAGCAGGAGATGAGTGAGTGATGAGCTGGAAAAGCTTTATCCGTATTTACCTCTGCTCCCAATCGCTTAACCACGTGAGCTCCACCTCCTATCAGATCAGCGGTGGCATCTGATTCTCACAGGAGTGCAAGCTCTACTGTGCACTGCACAGGCGCGGGATCTAGGTGGCACGCTCCTTATGAGAATCTAATGCCTGATGATCTGGCATTGTCTCCCATCACCCACAGATGGGACCGTCCAGTTGCAGGAAAACAAGCTCAGGCATCCCACTGATTCCACATGATGGTGAGTATGTATATTATTTCATTATAAATTGCAATATAATAATAAATAAAGTGCACAATAAATGTAATGCACTTGACATCCTGAAACCAGCCCCGATTCCCTACCCTTGGTCTGTGGAAAAACCGTCTTCCACAAAACTGGTCTGTGGTGCCAAAAGCAGTGGGGACTGCTGCTCTAGGCGGCTGAAAAGGAAAGGAAGTGGGTCCTCTCCAGGAGCCTTCCGAATGAACCAGCCCAGCCCACAACCTGGCTTAACCCACTGAGATCCATTTCATACTTCTGATCTTGAGAACTGTGAGGTAATAGATTTCTATTGTTTTGTTACTAGTTTCTGATAACTGTCATGGTAGCCATTAAAAAAGAGTACCATGAATTTTGAGAAATCGGTTTATCTCCTCTAACTCATTTATTAGCATGAATTTGATCATAGCATTCCCTCATCATGCTTTTAATGGTTGTAGGGCCAGTAGTAATATCATTATTACCTTCTGACTGTTGACAATTTATTTCTTTTCTTTATCATTTTACTACAGTGTTATCAATTGTTTTAAATTTTTCTGATGGACAAGCTTTTTGTTTCATAGATTTTCTCTATTTTTTTCCTTTGTTCAGTTTAATTGATTTCTGTTCTGTAACATTTGTAGTATATATCATTTATTTTATATGTATTATTTTCTTCCTTATGTTGTTTCATTTTATTGTTCATTTTCCAGCTTCTTGACATAGACTTGTTAATTTGAGACCTCTGCCTTCTAATGTAACCATGTAGTGCTGTAAATATACCATCATTGTAGTAGTATTGTACATATGTTGGTATGTTGTATTTTCATCTTCTTCCAGTTATCTTTAGTTTTTAATATCCTTCAAAATTTCCTCTTTGGCCCATGGGTTATTTAGAAGTGTCATGTCTGATTTCCAAGTATTTAGAAAATTTCCTGTTGCTCTTCTGTTTGTGATTTCTAGTTGGATTCCATTATAATTTGAGCACATGTTTGGTAATATTTCAGTTCTCTTAATTTTGCTTGGGTTTGTTTTTCTATGCCAGGGTATGGTCTATCTTTGTGAAGGCTTCATGGGCTCATGAAAATAAATGTGTGTTCTTTTGATGCTGGCTGCAGTGTTTATGCCAATTAATTCAGCAGGTTGATTATGTTGTTCAGACCTTCTGTGTGCTCACTGCATTTTTGCCTAGTAGTGTTATCAGTTACTGAGAAGGCAGTGAGAACGTCCTCAGCTGTAACTGTGGATTTGCTGATCACTGTTTAACTCCATCAGGTTTACTCCTCATGCATTTTAAGGCTCTGTTTTTTGTTTTATTTCCATTCAGGGACTGTGTGTCTTCTTGGTGTCTTGATCCTTTAATCATTGTTGACTAGGGACACATTCTTTTAGTTTTCCTTTTTCTGAGAATATCTTTAATTTCCTTCATTCCTGAAATATAGTCTCACCTGACATAGCCTCCAAAGTTGATAGGTCCTTTCAGCCCTTAAAACAGGTGTCGTTTACTTCCGACCTCTACTGGAGTGGTTGAGAAACCCTCTGCCATCTGAACTGGTGTTTTTCTATAATTCAATGTCTTTTCTTTCTGGTTATTTTCAAAAATTTTTCAGGATTTTGACCTATTATATCTGTCTTGGCATGGATTTCTTTAGGTTTATGAGGTTGAGCTTTATTCAGGGTTTTAAATCTGTAGGTTTCTTTTGAAAAATTTGAAATTTTTACAACTGTAATTTCTGGGACTATTCTTTCAACCCTACTATCTCCTCTTTGTACAAGATAGTGGTAATATGCATATTTGACCTCATGTATGTCCCATAGGTGCTTGAGGTTCTGTTTCTGTATTTTTTTTTTTTCAGTATTTTTTCTCTCTCTTGCCCAAATTTGGAAAATTCTCCTAATCTATCATCAAGTCCACTGATTCCATCCGGTTTCATCTCCACTCACTATTGAGATCATCCAAGAAGATTTTGCTTTCTTTAAACACACACATCACACACCCTTGATTATTGTAGCTGTGTAGTTAATTTTGAAATTGGGTCCTCCAACTTTGTTCTTCATTTTCAAGATTGTTTTGGCTATTCATGGTTCATGGCATTTCCTTAAATGCCAGATCCACTTGCCAATTCTATAAAAAGGTAGTGGGATGAGATAGAAATTGCATTGAATCTCAAGGTAAATTTGGAACATACTGCCATTTTAATGCATAAAATTAAATATTTTAATTATACAAGTATATTTTAATTATACAAGTATAATTACAAGTATTATAATGCATAAACATAGGTTGTCTTTTTTATTTATTTAGGTTTTGTTTAATTTCTTTCAATGATGTTTTATATTTTTCAGTTGTACAAGTCTTGTTCTTTTTTGGTTAAATTTATTCCTAAGTATGTTATTCTCTTTGATGCTATTGCAAACAAAATTTTTTTTTAACTCATTTTTGGATTTATTTATTTATTTTTTTTGAGATGGAATCTTGCTCTTTTTGTCCAGGCTGGAGTGAGTGGTGTGATCTCAACTCACTGCAACCTCTGCCTACTGGGTTTAAGTGATTATCCTGCTCAGCCTCCTTAGCAGCTGAGATTACAGGCATGTGCCACCACACCCAGCTAATTTTTTGTATATTTGGTCATGACAGAGTTTCATCATGTTGGCCAGGTTGGTCTTGAACTCCTGATCTCAGCTGATACACCCACTTTGGCCTCCCAAAGTGCAGGCATTACAGGCATGAGCCATTGTGCCAGGCCATTTTTGGATTTTTCAAATTGCTAGTGTGTAGAATTAAAATAAAAATTCTTGTGTGCAGCAAACTTACTGAGCTAGTTTACGCTCTCTAGTGTGTGTGTTTGTGTTTTGTCATGAAAGTTGTGTTTCTCACTGCTTAGGTCATCACATGACTTGTCTTTCATTCTATTAATATGGTATATTACATAGATTAGGTACATTGAGGCAACCTTGCATTACTAGGATAAATCTCAGTTGGTCAAGATGTATGTTTCTTTTTATATGCTATTAGATTTTGTTTGCTTGTTTTTTTTTTTGTTTTTTTTTTAGAGCTTTTGCATTTGTATTTTTAAAGGATATTGGCCTATAGTTTTATTCTTTGATGTCTCTGGCTCCATTGTCAGGGTAATTCTATTCTTATAGAATTAGTTAGGAAGCTTTTTCTTCTTCTCAATTTGTAGAAATGTTAGTGATAGGTTGATACTAATACGTCTTTTACATTTGGAAGGATTCACCTGTTAGATCATCTGGTTCTGGTTTTTCCTTTGTGTACAGTTTTTTGATTATGGATTCTATGTCTTTGCCTATTATGCATTTATTCATATTGTTGATTTTTTTGAGCCATTTTTAGTAGCTTGCATCTTCCTAGGAATTTGTCTATTTAATTTAGGTTATATAATTTGTTTACTCTTTATTCTCTAATTTATCTCTGCTCCGATCTTTATTATTTCCCCTTTTCTTCCTACAGTGGATGTAAATTCTATGTTTTTCTCTCTTTCCTTCTTTCTTTCTTTCTTTCTTTCTTTCTTTCTTTCTTTCTTTCTCTCTTTCTTTCTTTCTTTCTTGTTTTTTCAGATGAAAGGTTAGATTATTGATGCCAGTTCTTTCTTACTTTTCCTCTATGCACTAGTTTAGTTGCATCTCATCAATTTTTCTATGTTATATTTTCTTTTTTATTCCTCTCAAAGTATTTTCTAATTTCACTTGTGATTTCCTTGACTTATTGTTTATTCTAGCAGTGTGTTAATTTCCACCTTTGAAAACCTTCCCATGCTTCCTTTTTATTTTTAATGTAATTTCATTGTTGTTGGAGAACATACTTTGCATAATTTCAGTCTCCTTAAGTTAATTGAGACATGTGTTATGACTTAATATATGGCCTATTCTGAAGAATCTTCCATGTGCACTTGAGGAATCCATACTCTGATTTTGTCAGGTGAAGATTCTGCAGGCATCAATTGATTCTGGCTGATTTACAGTGTTTTTCAAGTCTTCTGTTTTCTTGTTCATATTCTGTGTATTGATTTGAAAGTTGGATAATTAATTATTCAACTGTTGTTATCATATTGTTTCTTGATTGCTTCTATTCTTTCCATACTTCATGTATTTGAGACTCTCTTGTTAGATGCATGTATGTTTGTAATTGTAATTTATTCTGAATGCATTGATCCTTTATTGTAATAAAATGTTATTCATTTTTTCTAGTAAAATATTTTTGTCTTAAAGTCTATTTTTTCACAAATTAGGATGCCCTTCTAGCTCTTTTTTTTTTTTTTTTTGCAGGGGGTGGGATGTCTTTCCATGAGATATCTTTTTCAGTTTTTTTATGTTCAATATCTTTTCCCTTTGAATAAAAGTTATGTCTCTTACATAAAACATAGTTTCGTTATGATTTTTAAAAATTCATTTGGCTGTTTTTTAAATTGGATTGTTTGATCCATTTACATTTAATACTCTTTATTGGATTTTAATTTGTCATTTTGCTGTTTTCTGTATGTCTTACATATTGTTTGTTTCAATTCTCCTATTGCTGTCTTCTTTTGCATGAAATAATTTATAGTCAGTCATTTTAATTTCCTTGTATATATATATATATATATATATATACACATGTGTGTCATATATACACATATACATACACATACATGTGTGTATATAGTTTTAGTAGTTGCCCTGGGTATTATAATGAGTATCTTCATTGTAACAATTTAATTTGGATTAATACAAAATTAACTTTAACTCATAGAAAAACATTGCTCCTGTATAGTTCTACTTTCCCCCCTCCCTCTTGCTGTTATTTTCATGTTAATGATCTCTTTATACCTTACACACCCAGTAACACAGATTTCTAATTTTTGCTTTATGAAGTTGATTTTTGAATCAAATAAGAGAAAAAAGTTACCAACCAAAAATATCTTATTGTCTTTGATTTTTAGCTGTGTAATTATCTTCATAGGCACTCTTGGATTCCTCATGTGGATTAAAGTTGCTTTGTACTGTCTGTTCATCTCAGCCTAAAGGACTGTTTCTTGTGTTACTTACAAAGCAGATTCTTTGTTGGTTTGGTCTTGAAATGTCTTAAACTCACCTTAATTTTTGAGGACAGTTTTGCATCATGTGGTATTCTTCCCACATCTCGTGGCTTCTGACTTTCTGTGGCTGTGTCTGTATCCCTCCAGTCTGTCTCTGTGTTCACAGGGCCTTCTCCTCTTCTCCACGTGTGTCTCTTGTAAGGACACTTGTAATTGGACTTTAGGTAATCCAAGATAATCTCATTCTGAGATCTTTAATTATATCAGCGAAGTCTTTTTTCCCAATTAAAGTTGCATTCAGAGGTTTTGGGAGTTAGGATGTGAACATATCTTTTTAACTTCATAGCATACTACAAGTGATATTTCTTGCTTATAAAGTAAATTATAGACAAAAAGCCCAGTTAAGACTGTCACAAGCCAGCAAGGCCAATATTATGTGCCACTCAGTGGTAAATAATGATAAGGCCAGGGGACTTTCCTCGTCTCCATGACAGCCAGAGCTGAGGACTTCCTAGAGACCCCGCAGGACAAGACTTCCCAGACTCCCAGAGCAACCTGGCCCAGGGATTGTTAGGTCTCTGTTAAAACAAGATTTTAAACCTTGGTTGCAGCTGGGTGCGGTGGCTCACGCCTGTAATCCCAGAACTTTGGGAAGCTGAGACAGATTCCCAAATTGCTTGAGGCCAGGAGTTTGAGACCAGCCTGCTTAATACAGTGAAATGCTGTCCTTACTACAAATATACAAATTAGCTGGTGGTGGGGGCGTTGGTGGGTGCCTGTAACCTCAGTCACTTGGGAGGCTGAGACACAAGAATACCTCGAACCCAGGAGGTGGAGCTCGCGGTGAGCTAAGATTGAAGCACTGCACTCTGGCCTGGGTGACAGAGTAAGACTTTGTCTTAAACAAACAACCCCTAGAGAACCTGGTTGCCCTAGAAACAAGACCACTGCAGCACAGATGCAACTTCCATAAACCGTAAAGCAAAGCTTATCCTTACAAAACGATCTTAAACTCCCTCTGTGAAAGAAACACCTGCTAACTGGCACAGACTGAATACAGGTGAGAGATAAAGATTTGAATCCTTCAAGCTCTGAAAATGGTCTGAGAACCAACAGCCTCCTGCTCAGTGGTCATCTGACCCTCGACTGTGCCTGGCTCATGCCACCAGCCTGTTCTCACTCTCCTGCTTCAAAGAACACCTTAAATAAACTGACTCAGTGTCAGACAGTGTCTAGGACACATCTTTGAGGACAATCAGACTAAAGGGGACACGTTGCTCCTGGAGAATCTGGTTGGTTAATTAGGACCACCTGAGACCTTCAGACACAAAACTCAGTACACTTCCCGTCCTTCAACCCACTGTGTAGGCCAACCCCTTGACTACAGACCAAGGCAGAAGATGCACTTAGGCCACCGTTTTATGTGATCTCAAAGAGGAACTCCAAAGCCAGGAGCCAGAGAGAAAAGCAGCCTCCAATATGGTGGGACAGTCACTGTTTCAAGAACTGACTCCTTGCATCACAAGCGGAATCTTTGGAAAGACAGAATTCCGGATCAGAACCATCATGAACTGGCAAAGGAGAGCAACAGAAGAAAAGCTGCAACTCATAGCTGATCTGGTCTTAATTACTCATATCCAAGTAAAGTCTTACCTCATAAAATGTTCTGATTTATTAGATTTTGATAAGCCCTGAAAACAAAAATTCCGAGAAGTAATTGCCTTTGGAGACCAATTGCCTTAGGATGTCTCCAGCTAAAGTCAATCCAAATGAACAGTGAGCTGTAGCATCAGAAGCAGAGAGACAGGTTTGTCATGTAGGGTGCATTGAGTCTTTGTGGAGTTCTGTAATACTCAGACATATTATAAAGCACATTAACAATATTCCTGGCCAGAAGAGTTATCTCTTTTAATTTGTACCTGTGCTAACTAGATAGTACATTTCTATGCATGTCTAAAATAGAGACAGAAACAAATTAAGAAAACATTTTGCTGGAAGCAGTCAGGCCATCCATGGGGAAGAGCATAACTCTTAAAAGAAAGACACTTTTCCTCTTTTACAGGCATTTCATGTTTATCCTATGAAATATACCAATTCAATTCTGGCAATGGTTTGGCCTCATTCAATTATTTGGTGAAAATTTAAAACTCTGCAAGCATTAACCCATAAATCTGGCTATTCATGTTGCCAAGCCAAAGATAATGTTTGCATAATAATCCCATGACCCGAGGACAGTTCTGAATGCCGGTCCAGTAGAAATGATTTTTAAAATATCCAGGGGCTTTTGTGAATTATCTAACTTAGTTATAGAGGGTGCCATGAAATCTGGTGCATATATAATTCCTAATTTATGTGAGAAATAGATTAACTTTGCTCAGCATTTATTGGATCTTTCAATATGATAAAATATGGTGGTTTTTCTACAATCGATCATTTTGCTGAGTCACACCAGGGCCTTGTTCCAAGAAAATTGCTGCAAGTGGGAGAAGCAAATGGTAATTAAACCGTTATTACAGTTGGCTTTTGCATGGTATAACAGAAACTGAACTTGATGTGCCCCAAACAAAATTTATTTCTCTCATCCCCACCTCCCAACCAGCTTCCCCGACTGGGACCTGATTTACACAGGAGACATCAAAATGCTAGTCAGATATCCAAGCCAGAACCTAAAATGCAGGCTCAAAAACGTGACTTGTTTTCTCTTTAGCCTCACATTTAGAACATTTAAAGACTAGTAAGTTTTACTTTGTAGAGCAGTTTTAGGTTTACAGGAAAATGGCGTACACAGTACAGAGTTCCCGCACACTTTCTCTCCTTCCTCCCACAGTCTGTCCTGTTATCTCACACTGGTGTGGTACGTTGATTACTACTGATGAACCGTTACTGATGCATTAGTATTAACTAAAGTGCGTAGTGTCCATCAGGGCTCTGTGTTGTGCAGTGCTGTGAGCTTTGACAAGCATATAATGTCACACATACACCACTACAATAAGAACACAGATGAGATCTCAAAAACTTCTAAGAGCAGGCAGCATTCACTACAGGCACTGTGAGGCACCACAGATCCCTGGAGCTTATTCATCACACATGCCTGAAACATTTCACCTGGTGAACAAACCCTGGCCCCTTCTCCGCTAGCCCTGGCACCCACCACTCTACCCCCTGCTTCTATGAGTCTGACTGTTTTTGGTAGCCCCTGCAAGTGCAATCAGACAGTATTCAGATGGACCTGGAGGACATTGTGCCAAGTGAAATAAGGCAGGCACAGAAGGAAAGTCATTCATTTGTTGTGATCATATCTTTACAAGAAGCCCTGGGATAACACAGGCAGGGAAGAGCTGTTTTTCTGAGTGAATAAATAATGTTAATTAGAGTAAACATTTTGTACAGTGAGAGCAGCCAGCTGGCGACACAGGCTCTGGTGGGCACTGGGGTGGGCAGGTGTTTCCCCTCCAGGGCACAGGATGCATTGCCCACGGTCCTCAGGCATCAGACCCCTCATGTCCCTGCTGTGGAGTGCTGCCTGGCCCGAGGTCGTGGCCTTCCTGGGGCAGCCTCCATTCCCAACAGGGTGTGAAAAGCCCAGCCCCTCAGCCTGATTCAGAGCAACTCAGCACCATCCCAGCTCCCCATGTGGCTGTGAATCGTCCCTCTCGAGGCTGTGTCTCCACCTGGCTTTTACCCTCTCCCTAAAACTGACCCCAAGAGAGCTCCCTTCATGTAAATAAGCCCTGACCTGCTGATCTTCACCTTGAAGTCAGCTTCTAATGGAGTCTAACCTGTGATACAGGCTTCCACTAATTTGCAGGAGAATCAGGAGAAAAGCAGATTTTTCTGCAAAAAGCTAAAAAGCAAAATGGTTTCAATTGATGATGACTTGGTTACCCTGTGGGGAGTGGGGTGGGGAATAAGGGAAACCAGACGAACGAAGCGAGGGCCTCTCAGGCGCCTTCGGCAGGAGAAGGAGACAGCGACGCTGCACCCAGGCGTCACAAAACCCTGTGCAGTGAACACGACATCACCACTTCGTGGATGAGTGAACTGGGCCCGGTCACACCAGATAACCTTCTGAAGTCATTTTGCTACAAGCTGCAGGGTCAGACTCCAGAGAGCAAGCCCTGTTACAAGTGTGGGGAGGTGCCACACTCTACAATAACCAGATCTGCAGAGAGCTCACTGCTGGGAAGACAGCACCAGGCTGTGAGGGATCCGTCCTCAGGACCCAAAGGCCCCACCAGGCCCCGCCTCCAGCACTGGGGATCACAGTTCAACATGGAGTCTGATGGGACAGATATCCAGACCGTATCAGGACCTATGAGATGGAGACTTCGTCAGAAAGGGATAGAACCCTTCTCCCCACCCCACCCCCCACCTCACAGTGACCCCAGCAAGTTCAGTCCAACAGCAGTAGACTCCAGCTGAAGGCGCTGCCGGTGGCACCTCTCAAAAGAAGGAAAGGGTGACCTGTTACCTTGAGGGCCGGCAGTGTCCCAGAGGTGGTGGGGACACTGCCCCCCAGGCCGCCCTGCAGAGCACAGGCTGTAGCTGGCCCTGGGGGCACGCACATGTGTGAGGAATAAGCCTGCATGTGGCATGCCACTGCTGTGGGGGCATCTTTAGTATTTTGTCTGTTAATATGTAAAAACTCCTTGACTGCTGACACTCCTGCAGAAAAGGAGAAACTTATTCCTGTGACTTAAAAGCATTTGGGGTAAATGATTATCCACCGAATCATTTTTATAAGTTGATTTTGGGAGCACTGAGTGTCTTAGAAAAAGATAACTGGCAGAGAAGAACCTACTATATTGAAGAGTAATTTAAAAACCTGTTTCAAAATGTTTTTACATGCCATTTCTGCATTAGATCTTACACTGTTTCTTTAAGGTCAGAAACTGCTGTGTGTCCTAAAGGTTTAGATTCCATGGCATTTTCATATTTTAATAGGTGTCAATGATGTACAAGAACTGAGCATGGATAATTAAAACATTTCACATTTACTTTTAACTGAAGCATTATATATTGCCAAAAACATAAATATTATAAGTTTACAGCTCAATGATTTATTTTAAAAACAGAGTGTACCTGTGTAATCAGAACCCAGAAGAAGGAAAAGCAAATCCTTCCCCACACAGAAGTCCTGGTGACTGTCCTAGTTATTTGCCCACGGCAAGGGTCACCCTATGCAAACTGCACTGATTAGGTTTTCATATTTCATAGAAAAGGAGTCATACGCTACACACTCTTTTGTGTCCGGATTCTGTAATGCAACATTATTTCTGTGAGTTTCATCTATCTTGTTGTATATGTACCCTTAGTTTTCTTTCTTCTTTTTTTTAATATTGTGTAGTATTGTACTTTGTAATAATCATAATTTATTCTACTGGTGGTGGACGTTTAAGTAGTTCCAGTTCTATTTATTGAGTTACCGCAGGAGAGTGCTATTGTGAACATTATTGTTGGTGACTTTTGGTGAACATATGCAGGTATTCTCACTGGTTATATGCCTGAGCATGTGATGTTGGCCACAGGGCATCCAGATGTTCAACTTTAGTATATGCAGGCAAACAATTCTGCAAACAGCTCACATCAGTTTAAGCTCTCCCCAGCAGCATATCAGAGTTCCAGTTTCTTCATATGCCTGCCGACCCTTGAAGTTGTCTTTTTTATTTCGGCCATTCTTATGAGTTGAGTTAGACTAAGGAAATGGCCATCAAAAGAGTACATAGTGATGTCACTTTATGGATTTGATTTATATTTTCTTCTTAAAAGTTTTAGTTGACAAATAATAATCATATCTATTTATGGGATACACTTTGTGTTTTGATATGTGTATCCACCATAGAAAGAGTAAACCAAGCCAACTAGCATACCTATCACCTTACCTACTTAACATTATTTTGTAATGAGCATGTTTAGAAGCTACTCTTTTAGCCATTTTCAAATATGTAATACATTTTTATTAACTATGGTCAGCATGCTGTGGAATAGATTATTAGAACATATTCCTGTTGTCTAAGAGAAAGTTGGTACCCTTTGGCTAACCGTTCCCCTTCCCCTGCCCCTGAAGATGGATAAAGCTGCACACCTTTTAATATTTCAGTGACCATTGTTGTCATCCTTTCTGAAGTCAGTTCAGTTTTTAAAAATCATTTTTCTTGTCTATTTTGTCCTCATTCAATTAATGGATATCTCATGTATTTATGATACAAATCCTTTTCTGGAAATGTGTGTTGCAACCATATTCTCCTAATCTTGGTTACTTTTTCAATCACTTTTTCATTTGTTGTTTTGCTGGCAATGTTGTCTAAATGTTCAACAATATCACTCTTTTAAAATTACAGCTTTATAATAAGTCTTGATATGCCTTTTATAAAATTGAGCAAGATTTATTCTAAGGTGTATGCACAAGAGTGGGAGTGTCTGACATTAGGCACCTTCATATATACTTTCTCTACTACATCATATGGTTCTTCAGAATATCTATAGGAATTGTTGCATTATCAACATTTTACTTCTAGAGTGAGTCTTATTTTATTAGTATTATTTCTTCTAGGCAACAGATATTCTGAGACTGCAAATACTTAAAAAAAATTAAAGACCAATACATAAAGATTATGTATCATTAGTATGGATTGATGAGTTTTTCATATCATCTGTCTCTTCTTTATTCTCTGGGACACCAACAGTTTTATTCTCTCTGTTTCCCAGAACACGAGAAGCATCGCACCTCTCGTCATTCTTAGGAGTGGAGCTCACGACGATGCTTTTCCATTTTAAAACAAGTAGCAGCAGTAGCCCTCGGGAAGCCCACTACACTTCCATTCATTTATTTGTTAATGTAGCAAGTATTTATGAAACGTCTGCTGTTGCCAATACATCAGTGAACAAAATAGGTAACAAAATAGCTAACAAATTTGATGAAAGGTGAAGAAAAGAGGATTCAAAAGTGAAGCTATGGTTATTGGTCTGATGATGTAGCTGCCACTGACTGATATGAGGAAAATGATAGGAAAACAAGTTTGGATTTCCAGTGTTTCTGTAGAGATGCCTGCTAGACAGAAAGCAAAACACTTTGAGGAGATACACGGATGTGTGAGACCAGAGTCCTAGAGCGGGGTCTGGGGAGGAGACGCACCTTTGTGAGCCACCATGCTATGGATCTATTCAGAGCCATGAACTTCATGCTATCAACGAAAGAGTGAGGGTATTGAGAGAAAATCATAAATTCAGAACATGTGCCCTGGGGCACCGTAAACTTTGCAACATGGAGAGAGAAAGAAAAACCAGCAAAAATCATTGAGAATCAGAAACGAGTGAGGTAAGAGAAAATCAAGGAGACTGTTGTATCCTGGAAATCAAGTGTTTCCAGAAGGAAGATGTGATGGACTCTATCAAAGCCCCTGAGATAACAATAAGCAGGACATATCATTGGGTTGAGAGGGTTACTTGTGAACTCCATGAAGACAGTGCAATTGGGAGACATGGGAAGAGAACTGGAGAAAGGGAGTAAGAAAACTCTTAGGAGTGATACTTTTCTTGAGGAAAAGTATACAAAAATGGTTGACATCTGCAAGGGGATATAGAATCGAAAGGATTTTTGAGAAGGTGGGAAAAGTTAAAGGACACTGATGCACATGACCCAGGAGAAAGGGAGAACAAGTGATGCCCATGGGAAGGCGGAGTTTATGAAGAGGGGGGGAGGATTCTGTCGCCCAAGTGAGGGAGTGGAATTTAAATGGGTGCATGACTGTGACCTAAAGAATGAAGAAAGAGAAGGCAAGAATAAGGGAACAGCTGCAGATGAGTCAGTTGGATATTGGGAGGCTGAAGATGTTTTCTCGTGTATGAATCAATCTTCTTAATAAAATATGATGTACAGGAACCAGCTGAAAGTGACAATGAGGAAAGAGGTGTTGGAAGTAGAATCTACAGACAGATACTCTTCAAATGGGGGGCGATTTTGCTCCCTGTGGGACATTGGGCCATGTCTGGAGACATTTGTGGTTGTTACAACTTGGGGAAGAAAAAATGATGCTGGCATTAGGTTAGCAGAGGCCAGAGATGCTTCTCAGTATCCCACAGTTCATGGAGCAGCCCATATAGCAGGGCCACCTGGGACACACTATTAAGAGTGATGGAGTGTTGTGCGTTGCCATACAATGCTGAGGGCACATCTGAAATCAGTGATTGGAGCTTGAAGTGAGTTCACTTAGCCAGGCCACATGTTTCTCTCCAGATTTGTTAGCAATGTGCAAGTTGTGTAGAGCAATAGAGTTGGGGCCTGGGCAGCAGTAAGGAGGGAAAAAGGCCACAGCGGAGTCGAGCATCTGAGCAAGGGAATGACGGCCACGGTCAGTCAGCTGGGGATGGAGGGAAGTGAGGCTGGTGGAGGGAGTGGGGCAGTGCAAAGCTTTTAGGATAAACTGTAGGGCTTGAGGGCCAGATCACCGAGGAAGTGAGGGCACTGGACATACTGAGGTGAGGAGTTTACCAGGACGTAGTTATTAGCAACTCCATCCTCACGGGACCAAGTGGTTGAGTTAGACTAGGGAAAAGGCCGTCAAAAGAGAATAAATCAAAGATTCCAGTATTTTGGAAGGATCATGTGCATGGACGTGAAAATCATGGATTATGGCAGAAATGGTATGGGGAGTGGCAGGGACAAGAGCTAATTCTACGATTGGCAGGAACACGGCCTGGTAGCAACAGACAATTACCATGAGAAAGCGGGGAAGTGGGTGCAAAGTTTCACCTTGACAGCTTTCAGAACAGTGAAAAGCTGTAGGGAGAAGAATCGAATAGATGCAATAAAAAATGATAAAGGGGAGATCACCACCGATTCCTTGGAAATACAAACTACCATCAGAGATTACTACAAACAGCTCTATGCACATAAACCAGTAAATCTGGACAAAATGGATAAATTCCTGGACACTTACACACTCCCAAGACTAAGCCAGGAAGAAGTTGAAACCCTGAATAGACTAAGAACAAGGTCTGAAGTCGAGGCAGCAATCAATAGTCTACCAACCAAAAGAAGTCCAGGTCCAGACGGGTTCACAGCCGAATTCTACCAGATGTACAAAGAGGAGCTGGTGCCATTCCTGTTGAAACTATTCCAAACAATCCAAAAAGAGAGAATCCTCCCTAACTCTTTCTATGAGACCAAAATCATCTCAATACCAAAACCTGGCAGAGACACAACTGAAAAAGAAAACCACAGGCCAATATCCAGGATGAACATTGATACAAAAATCTTCAATAAAATGCTGGCAAACTGAATCCAATAGCACATCAAAAAGCGTATCCACCACAATCAAGTCAGCTTCATTCCAGGGATGCAAGTCTGGTTCAACATATGCAAATCTGTAAATGTAATCCACCACATAAACAGAGCCAAAGACAAAAACCACATGATTATCTCAATAGATGCAGAGAAGGCTTTTGACAAAATTCAACAGCTCTTCATGCTAAAAACTCTCAATAAACTAGGTATCGATGGAACGTATCTCAAAATAATAAAAGCTATTTATTACAAACCCACAGCCAATATCATACTGAATGGGCAAAAATTAGAAGCATTCCCTTTAAAAACTGGCACTAGACAAGGATGCCTTCTTTCACCACTCCTATTCAATATAGTATTGGAAGTTCTAGCCAGAGCAATTAGGCAAGAAAAAGAAATAAAGTGCATTCAATTAGGAAAATAAGAAGTCAAATTGTCCCTATTTGCAGATGACATGATCGTATATTTAGAAGACCCCATTGTCTCAGCCCCAAACCTCCTTAAGCTGATAAGCAACTTCAGCAAAGTCTCAGGATATGAAATCAATGTGCAGAAATCACAAGCATTCCTATACACTAACAACAGCCAAACAGCCAAATCGTGAGTGAACTCCCATTTACAATTGCTACAAAGAGAATAAGGAGTACAACTAACAAAGGATGTAAAGGACCTCTACAAGGAGAACTACAAACCACTGTTCAAGGAAATAAGAGAGAACACAAACAGATGGAGAAACATTCCATGCTCATGGTTAGGAAGAATCAATATTGTGAAAATGGCCATACTGCCCAAAGTAACTTATAGATTCAATACTATCCCCATCAAGCTACCATTGACTTTCTTCACAGAACTGGAAAAAACCACTTTAAACTTCATATGGAACCAAAAGAGAGCCCACATAGCCAAGACAGTCCTAAGAAAAAGAGCAAAGCTGGAGGCATCATGCTACCTGACTTCAAACTTTACTATAAGGCTACAGTAATCAAAACAGCATGGTACTGGTATGAAAACAGACATATAGACCAATGGAACAGAACAGAGGCCTCAGAGGCAATGCCACACATCTACAACCATCTGATCTTTGACAAACCTGACAAAAACAAGCAATGGGGAAAGGATTCCCCGTTTAGTAAATGATGTTGGAAAACTGGCTACTCATGTGCAGGAAGCTGAAACTGGACCCCTTCCTGACACCTTACACAAAAATTAACTCCAGATGGATTAAAGATTTAAACATAAGAGCTAACACCATAAAAACTCTAGAAGAAAACCCAGGCAAAACCATGCAGGACACAGGCACAGGCAAAGACTTCATGACTAAAACACCAAAAGCAATGGCAACAAAAGCCAAAATAGACAAATGGAATCTAAGAGCTTCTGCACAGCAAAAGAAACAATCATTAGAGTGAACCTTCAACCAACAGAATGGGAGAAAAATTTTGCAATCTACCCATCTGACAAAGGGCTAATATCCAGAATCTACAAAGAACTAAAGCAAACTTACAAGAAAAAAACCCATTCAAAAGTGGGTGAAGTATATGAATAGACACTTTTCAAAAGAAGACATATATGAGGCCAACAAACATGAAAAAATGCTCATCATCATTGGTCATTAGAGAAATGCAAATCAAAACCTCATTGAGATACCATCTCACGCCGGTTAGAATGGCAATCATTAAAAAATCTGGAGACAGCAGATGCTGGAGAGGATGTGGAGAAAAAGGAACGCTTTTACACTGTTGGGAGTGTAAATTAGTTCAACCATTGTGGAAGACAGTGTGGCGATTCCTCAAGAATCTAGAAACAAAAATTCCATTTGACTCAGCAATCCCATTACTGGGTATATACCCAAAGGATTATAAATTGTTATAAAGACACATGCACACGTATGTTCATTGCGGCACTGTTTACAATAGCAAAGACTTGGAATCAACCCAAATGCCCATCAGTGATAGACTGGATAAAGAAAATGTAACACATATACACCATGGAATACTATGCAGCCATAAAAAGGGATGAGTTCATGTCCTTTGCAGGGACATGGATGAAGCTGGAAACCATCATTCTCAGCGAACTGACAGAAGAAGAGCAAACCAAACACCGCATGTTTTCACTCGTAAGTGGGTGTTGAACAATGAGAACACATGGACACAGGGAGGGGAGCATCACACACTGGGGTCTGTGGGGGGGACTAGGGTTGGAGGGGAGGGGTAGCAGGGTGTGGGGGG
>PVKP010033622.1:0-24892 GCA_004027715.1 Plecturocebus donacophilus | reverse complement strand
AGATTTGGCTGGAAATAACTGTTTTGACATCGTCCCCAGAAAGAGTTGCTAAACTGCTGCATACACACATCAGTGTACCGCTGTAAGTTGAATTAACACAGTGAAGTTTATTCTGTTAGAACGCTCCATTTTGGTTTTAGAGTGAGATGTTTCTCTGAACACCATATACTCCCATTCATTCAGGAATATCCAAATGCAGCTCATAGACAAAAAGTGTTTGCAACTCGCTGCATATAAACATAGATGCAACTTTCTTAGCTGAACGAACACACAGCAGAGCAGTTTGAATAATACATTACTTCTGTGTTTCAGCTGCATTCTTACTGCTATTTCTTCGAGATGGGGATTTGGCTGGAAATAACAGTTTTGACATTCTCTACATTAAGAGTGCCTAAATTGCTGCCTACACACATCAGTGTAACTCTGTAAGTTGAATTCACACAGTGAATTTCATTCTGTTAGAACACTCCGTTTTGGTTTTAGAGTGAGATGGTTCTCTGAACACCATATTCTCCCATTTATTCAGAAATATATAAAAGCAGCTCATAGAAGAAAAGCATTTGTAACTCGCTACAAACAAACATAGATGTCACTCTCTAAGCTGAACGAACACACAGCAGGGCAGTTTGAACAATACTTTTCTTCTGTGTTTCAGACGCGTTCTTACTGCTATTTATTCCAGGCAAGGATTTGGCTGGAAATTACTGTTTTGAGGTTTTCCACAGAAACACTTTCTAAACTACAGCATACACACATCAGTGTATCCCTGTAAGTTGAATTCACATGGTGAAGTTCATTCTGTTAGAACGCTCTGTTTTGGTTTTAGAGTGAGATGTTTCTCTGGACACCATATACTCCCATTCATACAGGAATATTCAAACGCGACTCATAGAAGAAAACCGTTTGTAACTCGCTGCATACAAATATAGATGCAACTCTCATAACTGAACGAACTCACAGCAGAGGAGTTTGAATAAAACATTTCTTCTGTATTTCATATGTATTCTTACTGCTATTTCTTCCAGGCCAGGATTTCGCTGGAAAATTCTGATTTGAGGTTCTCCACAAAAAGTGTTGCTAAACTGCTACATACACACATCAGTGTAACTCTGTAAGTTGAATTCACACAGTGAAGTTCATTCTGTCCGAATGCACCGTTTTGGTTTTAGATCGAGATGTTTCTCTGAACAACATATACTCTCATTCATTCGGGAATATTCAAACGCAGCTCATAGAAGAAAAGCATTTCTAATTCACAGCATACACACATAGATGCAACTCCCTTAGCTGAACACACAGCACAGCAGTTTGAGTAATACCTTTCTTCTGTGTTTCAGACACTTTCTTAATGCTATTTCTTCTATGCCAGGATTTGGTTGCAACTGACTGATATGAGATTCTCCACAGAAAGAGTTACTAAACTGCTGCATACACACATCAGTGTAACTCTGTAAGTTGAATTCACACAGTGAAGTTCATTGTGTTAGAATGTTTCATTTGGGTTTTAGAATGAGATGTTTCTCTGAACACCAGATACCACCATTCATTCAGGAATATCCAAACGCAGCTCATAGAAGAAAAGCATTTGTAACTCGCTGCGTACAAACATAGATACAACTCTCTTAGCTTAAAGAACACACCACAGAGCAGTTTGAATAATAAGTTTCTTCTGTGTTTCAGACACGTTCTTAATGCTATTTTTTCTAGGCCAGGATTTGATTGGAAATGAAGGGGTTTGAGATTTTCCACAGAATGAGTTGCTAACTGCTGCGTACATACATCAGTGTAACTTTGTAAGTTGAATTCACACAGTGAAGTACATTGTGTTAGAATTCTCCATTTTGGTTTCAGAGTAAGATGATTCTCTGAACACCATATACTCCCATTCATTCAGGAATATAAAAACGCAGCTTATAGAAGGAAGGCATTTGTTACTCACTGTATACAAACATAGATGCAACTTTCTTAGCTTAAAGAGCACACCGCAGAGCAGTTTGTACAATACATTTCTCCTGTGCTTCAGACGCATTCTTACTGCTATTTCCTCAAGGACGGGATTCGGCTGGAAATGACTGTTTTGGGATTCTCCACAGAAAGTATTGCTAAACTGCTGCATATACACATCAGTGTAACTCTGTAAGTTGAGTTCACACCGTGAAGTTCATTCTGTTAGAATGCTCTGTTTTGGTTTTAGATCGAGATGTTTCTCTGGACACCATATACTCCCATTCATTCAGGAATATCCAAATGCAGCTCATTGAAAAAAAGTGTTTGTAACTTGCTGCATACAAACATAGATGCAACTCTCTTAGCTGAACAAACCCACAGCAGAACAGTTTGAATAATACGTTTCTTCTGTGTTTCAGAGGCATTCTTACTGCTATTTCTTCCAGGCAGGGATTTGACTGGAAATAACTGTTTTGAGATTCTCCACAGAAAGAGTTGCTAAACTGCTGCATACACACATCAGTGTAACTCTGTAAGTTGAGTTCACACATTGAAGTTCATTCTGTTAGAATGCTCCATTTTGGTTTTAGAGTGAGATGTTTCTCTGAACACCATATACTCCCATTCATTCAGGAATATCCAAATGCAGCTCATTGAAAAAAAGTGTTTGTAACTTGCTGCATACAAACATAGATGTATTGCTAAACTGCTGCATACAAACATCAGTGTAACTCTGTAAGTTAAGTTTACACCATGAAGTTCATTCTGTTAGAACGCTCCGTTTTGGTTTTAGAGTGAGATGTTTCTCTGGACACCATATACTACCACTCATTCAGGAATATCCAAATGCAGCTCATAGAAAAAAAGTGTTTAACTCACTGCATACAAACACAGATGCAACTCTCTTAGCTGAACAAACCCACAGCAGAGCAGTTTGAATAATTCGTTTCTTCTGTGGTTCAGACGCATTCTTACTGCTATTTCTTCCAGGCAGGGATTTGCCTCTAAATAACTGTTTTGAGATTCTCCACAGAAAGAGTTGCTAAACTGCTGCATACACACATCAGTGTAACTCTGTAAGTTGAATTCACACAGTGAAGTTCATTCTGTCCGAATGCTCCGTTTTGGTTTTAGAGCGAGATGTTTCTCTGAACAACATATACTCTCATTCATTCAGGAATATTCAAACGCAGCTCATAGAAGAAAAGCATTTCTAACTGACGGCATACAGACATAGATGCAACTTTCTTAGCTGAACAAACTAACAGCAGAGCAGTTTGTATAATAAGTTTCTTCTGTGTTTCAGACGCATTCTTAATGCTATTTCTTCTCAGGCAGGATTTGATTGCAAATGACTGATTTGAGTTTCTCCACAGAAAGCGTTGCTAACTGCTGCATACATACATCAGTGTAACTTTATAAGTTGAATTCACACAGTGAAGCACAATGTGTTAGAATTCTCAGTTTTGGTTTTAGAGCGAGATGTTTCTCTGAACACCATATACTCCCATACATTCAGGAATATAAAAACGCAGCTCATAGAAGGAAAGCATTTGTAACTCTCTGCAAACAAACATACATGCAACTCTCTTAGCTTAAAGAACACACAGCAGATCAGTTTGTATAATACATTTCTTCATTGTTTCAGACGCATTCTTACTGCTATTTCCTCAAGGACAGGATTCGGCTTGATATGACTGTTTTGAGGTTATTCACAGAAAGAGTTGCTAAACTGCTGCACAAACACATCAGTATAACTCTATAAGTAAAATTCACAACGTGAAGTTCATTCTGTTAGAATGCTCTGTTTTGATTTTAGAGCGAGATGTTTCTCTGAACAGCATATACTCCCATTCATTCAGGAATATCCAAATGGAGCTCATAGAAAAAACGTGTTTGTAACACACTGCATACAAACATAGATGCCACTCTCTGAGCTGAACGAACACACATCAGAGCAGTTTGAATAATACATTTCTTCTGTCTTTCAGCAACGTTCTTACTGCTATTTCTTCCAGTTGGGGATTTGGCTGGAAATAACCGTTTTGACATCCCCCCAGGAAGAGTTGCTAAACTGCTGCATAAACACATCAGTGTACCGCTGAAAGTTGAATTCACACAGTGAAATTCATTCTGTTAGAACGCTCCACTTTGGTTTTAGAGCGAGATGTTTCTCTGAATGCTGTATACTCCCATTCACTCAGGAATATCCAAATGCAGCTCATAGAAAAAAAGTGTTTGTAACTCCCTGCATACAAACATAGATGCCACTGCCTTAGATGAATGAAAACACAGCAGAGTAGTTTGTATAATACGTTTCTTCTGTGTTTCAGATGTGTTCTTACAATTTCTTCTAGGTGGGAATTTCACTGGAAATGACTGTTTTCAGATTCTCCACAGAACGAGTTGCTAAACTGCTGCAAACACACATCTGCGGAACTCTGTAAGTTGAATTCAAGCAGTGAAATTTATTCTGTTAGAATCCTTCATTTCGGTTTTAGAGAGAGATGTTTCTCTGAACACCATATACTCCCATTCATTCAGGAGTATCCAAATGCAGCTCATAGAAGAAAAGCGTTTGTAATTCACTGCATACAAACATAGATGCCACTCTCTTAGCTGAACGAACACACAGGAGAGTAGTTTGAGTAATATATTCCTTCTGTGTTTCAGATGCATTCTTACTGCTATTTCTTCCAGGCAGGGATTGGACTGAAAATAACTGTTTTGAGATTTTCCACAAAAAGAGTTGCTAAACTGCTGCATACACATATCACTGTAACCCTGTAAGTTGAATTCACACAGTGAAGTTTATTCTGTAAGAATGTTCTGTTTTGGTTTTAGAGCGAGATGTTTCTCTGAATACCATATACTCCCATTCATTCAGGAATGTCCAAATGCAGCTCATAGAAGAGAAACGTTTGGAACTCCCTGCATACAAACATAGATGCAACTCTCTTAGCTGAACACACAGCTGAGCAGTTTGAGTAATACGTTTCTTCTGTGTTTCAGACACGTTCTTAATGCTATTTCTTCTATCCCGGGATTTGGTTGGAAATGACTGATATGAGATTCTCCACAGAATGTGTTGCTAAACTGCTGCATACACACATCAGTGTAACTCTGTAAGTTGAATTCACACCATGAAGTTGATTCTGTTAGAATTCTCCATTGGGGGTTCAGAGCGAGATGTTTCTCTGAACACCAGATACTCTCATTCATTCAGGATTATCCAAATACAGCTCATAGAAAAAAGCGTTTTGTAACTCGCTGCATGCAAACATAGATGCAACTCTCTTAGCTGAACGAACCAACAGCAGAGCAGTTTAAATAATAAGTTTCTTCTGTGTTTCAGACACATTCTTAATGCTATTTCTTCTCAGGCGGGATTTGATTGGAAATGACTGATTTGAGATTCTCCACAGAAAGCGTTGCTAACTGCTGCATACATATATCAGTGTAACTTTATAAGTTGAATTCACACAGTGAAGTACAATGTGTTAGAATTCTCCGTTTTGGTTTTAGAGCGAGATGTTTCTCTGAACACCATATACTCCCATACATTCAGGAATATAAAAACGCAGCTCATAGAAGGAAAGCATTTTTAACTCGCTGCATACAAACATACATGCAACTCTCTTAGCTTAAAGAACACACAGCAGATCAGTTTGTATAATACATTTCTTCGGTGTTTCAGACGCGTTCTTACTGCTATTTCCTCAAGGACGGGATATGGCTGGATATGACTGTTTTGAGAGTCTTCACAGAAAGAGTTGCTAAACTGCGGCACACACACATCAGTGTAACTCTGTAAGTTAAATTCACACCGCAAAGTTCATTCTGTTAGAATGCTCTGTTTTGGTTTTAGGGCGAGATGTTTCTCTGAACAGCATATACTGCCATTCATTCAGGAATATCCAAATACAGCTCATAGAAAAAAAGAGTTTGTAACTCATTGCATACAAATATAGATGCCACTCTCTGAGCTGAATGAACACACAGCAGAGCAGTTTGAAAAATACATTTCTTCTGTCTTTCAGCTGCGTTCCTACTGCTATTTCTTCCAGGTGGGGATTTGGCTGGAAATAACTGTTTTGACATCCTCCCCAGAAAGAGTTGCTAAACTGCTACATACACACATCATGTACCGCTGTAAGTTGAATTCACACAGTGAAATTCATTCTGTTAGAATGCTCCATATTGGTTTTAGAGCGAGATGTTTCTCTGAACACTGTATACTCCCATTCATTCAGGAATATCCAAATGCAGCTCATAGAAAAAAACTGTTTGTAAGTCCCTGCAAACAAACATAGATGCCACTCTCTTAGCTGAATGAAAATACAGCAGAACAGTTTGTATAGTACGTTTCTTCTGTGTTTCAGACGTGTTCTTTCTATTTCTTCTAGGCGGGGATTTCACTAGAAATGACTGTTTTGATATTCTCCACAGAACATGTTGCTAAACTGCTGCAAACACACATCTGCAGAACTCTGTAAGTTGAATTCAAGCAGTGAAGTTTATTCTGTTAAAATCCTTCATTTCGCTTTTATAGGGAGATGTTTCTTTGAACACCGTATACTCCCATTCATTCAGGAGTATCCAAATGCAGCTCATAGAAGAAAAGCATTTGTAATTCACTGTATACAAACATAGATGCCACTCTCTTAGCTGAACGAACCCACAGGAGAGCAGTTTGAATAATACGTTTCTCCTGTGTTTCAGACGCATTCTTACTGCTATTTCTTCCAGGCAGGGATTTGACTGGAAATAACTGTTTTGGATTCTCCACAGAAAGAGTTGCTAAACTGCTGCATACACACATCAGTGTAACTCTGTAAGTTGAATTCACACCGTGAAGTTCATTTGGTTGGAATGCTTCATTTGGGTCTTAAGCAAGATGTTTCTCTGAACGCCAGATACTCCCATTCATTCAGGAATATCCAAATGCAGCTCATAGAAGAAAAGCGTGTGTAACTCGCTGCATGCAGACATAGATGCAACTCTCTTAACTGAACAAACCCACAACAGAGCAGTTTCAATAAAAAGTTTCTTCTGTGTTTCACAGGCACTCTTAATGCTATTTCTTCTGGGCTGGGATTTGATTGAAAATGACTGATTTGAGATTCTCCATAGAAAGCGTTGCTAACTGCTGCATACATATATCAGTGTAGCTTTATAAGTTGAATTCACACAGTGAAGTACATTGTGTTAGAATTCTCCGTTTTGGTTTTAGAGCGAGATGTTTCTCTGAACACCATATACTCCCAATCATTTAGGAATATAAAAATGCAGCTCATAGAAGGAAAGCATTTGCAACTCGCTGCATACAAACATACATGCAACTCTCTTAGCTTAAAGAACACACAGAAGAGCAGTTTGTGTAATACATTTCTTCTGCGTTTCAGACGCATTCTTACTGCTATTTTCTCAAGGACGGGATTTGGCTGGAAATGACTGTTTTGAGATTCTCCACTGAAACGGTTGCTAAACTGCTGCATACACAGATCAGTGTAACTCTGTAAGTTAAATACACACCGTGAAGTTCATTCTGTTAGAACGCTCCGTTTTGATTTTAGAGCAAGATTTTTCTCTGAACACAGTATACTCCCTTTCATTCAGGAATATCCAAATGCAGCTCATAGACAAGAAGTGTTTGAAACTCGCGGCATACAAGCATAGATGCAACTCTCTTAGCTGAACAAACCCACAGCAGAGCAGTTTAAATAATACATTTCTTCTGTCTTTCAGCTGTGTTCTAACTGCTATTTCTTCCAGGTGGAGATTTGGCTGGAAATAACTGTTTTGACATCCTCCCCAGAAAGAGTTGCTAAACTGCTGCATACACACATCAGTGTACCGCTGTAAATTGAATAAACACAGTGAAGTACATTCTGTTAGAACGCTCCATTTTGCTTTTAGAGCGAGATGTTTCTCTGAACACTGTATACTCCCATTCATTCAGGAATATCCAAATGCAGCTCATAGAAAAAAAGTGTTTGTAACTCGCTGCATACAAACATAGATGCCACTCTCTTAGGTGAATGAACACACAGCAGAGCAGTTTGAATAATACGTTTCTTCTGTGTTTCAGACGCATTCTTACTATTTCTTCTAGGCGGGCATTTCGCTGGAAATGACTGTTTTGAGATTCTCCACAGAAAGAATTGCTAAACTGCTACAGACACACGTCTATGTAACTCTAAGTTCAATTCAGCTGTGAAGTTCATTCTGTTAGAATCCTCCTTTCCAGTTTTACAGGGAGATGTTTCTGTGAACACCATATACTCCCATTCATTCATGAGTATCCAAATGCAGCTCATAGAAGAAAAGCGTTTGTAACTCACTGCATACAAACATCGATTCCACTCTCTTAACTGAACGAACACACAGCAGACCAGTTTGAATAATACGTTTCTTCTGTGTTTCAGATGCACTCTTACTGCTATTTCTTCCAGGCAGGGATTTGACTGAAAATAACTGTTTTGAGATTCTCCACAGAAAGAGTTGCTAAACTTCTGCATACACACATCAGTGTAACTCTGTAAGTTGAATTCACACACTGAAGGTCATTCTGTAAGAATGCTCCATTTTGGTTTTAGAGCGAGATGTTTCTCTGAACACCATATACTCCCATTCATTCAGGAATATCCAAATGTAGCTCATAGAAGAAAAGCATTTGTAACTCGCTGCATACAAACATAGATGCAACTCTCTTAGTTGAAGAAACCCACAGCAGAGCAGTTTGAATAATACATTTCTTCTGTGTTTCAGCTGCGGTCTTACAGCTATTTCTTCGAGGTGTGGATTTGGCTGGAAATAACTGTTTTGACATTCTCCACAGAAAGAGTTACTAAACTGCTGCATACACATCTGTGTAATGCTGTAAGTTGAATTCACACAGTGAAGTTCATTGTATTAGAATGCTCCGTTTTGGTTTTAGAGCGAGATATTTCTCTGAACACTATATACTCCCATTCATTCAGGAATATCCAAATGCAGCTCATAGAATAAAAGTGTTTGTAACTCGCTGCATACAAACATAGATGCAACTTTCTTAGCTGAACGAACACACAGCAGAGCAGTTTGAATAATACATTACTTCTGTGTTTCAGCTGCATTCTTACTGCTATTTCTTCGAGATGGGGATTTGACTGGAAATAACGGTTTTGACATTCTCCACATTAAGAGTTCCTAAATTGCTGCATACACACAGCAGTGTAACTCTGTTAGTTGAATTCACATAGTGAATTTCATTCTGTTAGAATGCTCCATTTTGATTTTAGAGCGAGATGTTTCTCTGAACACCATATATTCCAATTCATTCAGAAATATATAAAAGCAGCTCATAGAAGAAAAGCATTTGTAACTCGCAACATACAAACATAGATGCCACTCTCTTAGCTGAATGAACACACAACAGAGCAGTTTGAATAATATATTTCTTCTGTGTTTCAAATGCATTCTTACTATTTCTTCTAGGCGGGGATTTCGCTGGAAATGACTGCTTTGAGATTCTCCACAGAAAGAGTTGCTAAACTGCAGCAAACACACATCTGTGTAACTCTGTAAGTTGAATTCAAGCAGTGAAGTTTATTCTGTTAGAATGTTCCATTTCAGTTTTAGAGCGAGATGTTTCTCTGAACACCAGATACCACCATTCATTCAGGAATATCCAAAGGCACCTCATAGAAGAAAAGCATTTGTAACTTGCTGCATATAAATTTAGATGCAACTCTCTTAGCTGAATGAACAAACAGCAGAGCAGTTTGAATAATAGGTTTCTTCTGTGTTTCAGACATGTTCTTAATGCTATTTCTTCTAGGCCGGGATTTGGTTCAAATTGACTGATTTGAGATTCTCCACAGAAAGAGTTGCTAACTGCTGCATACATACATCAGTGTAACTTTTTAAGTTGAATTCACACAGTAAAGTACATTTTGTTAAAATTGTCTGTTTTGGTTTAAGATCGAGTTGTTTCTCTGAACACCATGTACTCCCATTTATTCAGGAATATAAAAACGCAGCTCATAGAAAGAAAGTGTTTGTTACTCGCTGCATAAAAAATAGATGAAGTCTCTTAGCATAAAGAACACACAGCAGAGCAGTTTGTATAATACATTTCTTCTGTGTTTCAGACGCGTTCTTACTGCTATTTCCTCAAGGCTGGGATTTGGCTGGAAATGACTGTTTTTGGAATCTCCAGAGAAATAGTTGCTAAACTGCTTCATACACACATCAGTGTAACACTGTAGGTTGAATTCACACGGTTAAATTCATTCTGCTAGAACGCTCTGTTTTGGTTTTAGAGGGAGATGTTTTAATGAACAACATATACTCCCATTCTTTCAGGAATATATAAAAGCAGCTCATAGAAGAAAAGCGTTTGTAACTCGCTACATACAAACACAGATGCCACTCTCTTAGCTGAACGAACCCACAGCACAGCAGTTTGAATAATACGTTTTTTCTGTGTTTCAGATGCGTTCTTACTATTTCTTCTAGGCGGAGTTTTTGCTGGAATGACTGTTTTGAGATTCTCCACAGAAAGTGTTGCTAAACTGCTGCAAACATACATCTGTGTAACTCTGTAAGTTGAATTCAAGCAGGGAAGTTCATTCTGTTAGAACCCTCCGTTTCAGTTTTAGAGCAAGATGTTTCTCTGAACACCATATACTCCCATTTATTCAGGAGTATCCAAATGCAGCTTATAAAATAAAAGCATTTGTAACTCACTGCATACAAATATAGATGCAAATCTCTTAGCAGAATGAATACACAGGAGAGCAGTTTGAGTAATACGTTTCTTCTGTGTTTCAGATGCGTTCTTACTGCTATTTCTTCCAGGCAGGGATTTGACTGGAAATAACTGTTTTGAGATTCTCCACAGAAAGAGTTGCTAAACTGCTACATACACACATAGTGTAACTATGTAAGTTGAATTCACACAGTAAAATTCATTCTGTTAGAATGCTCCATTTTGGTTTTAGAGCTAGATGTTTCTCTGAGCACCATATAGTCCCTTTCATTCAGGAATATCCAAATGCAGCTCATAGAAGAAAAGCGTTGGTAACTCGCTGCATACAAACATAGATGCAACTCCCTTAGCTGAACACACAGTGGAGCAGTTTGAGTAATACGTTTCTTCTGTGTTTCAGACACGTTCTTAATGCTATTTCTTCTGTGCCGGGATTTGGTTGGAAATGACTGATATGAGATTTTCCACAGAAAGAGTTGCTAAACTGCAGCATACACACATCAGTGTATCTCTGTAAGTTGAATTCACACCGTGAAGTTCATTCTGTTAGAACGCTCCATTTAGGTTTTAGAGTGAGATGTTTCTCTGAACACCAGATACTCCCATTCATTCAGGAGTATCCAAATACAGCTCAAAGAAGAAAAGCGTTTGTAACTCGCTGCATACAAACATAGATGCAACTCTCTTAGGTGAATGAACCAACAGCAGAGCAGTTTGAATAGGAAGTTTCTTCTGTGTTTCAGACGCGTTCTTAATGCTATTTTTTCTATGCCAGAATTTGATTGGAAATGACTGATTTGAGACTCTGCACAGAAAGAGTTGCTAACTGCTGCATTCGTAAGTCAGTGTAATTTGTAAGTTGAATTCACACAGTGAATTACATTGTGTTAGAATTGTCCATTTTGGTTTTAGAGCGAGATGTTTCTATGAACACCATATACTCCCATTCATTCAGGAATATAAAAATGCTGCTCAAAGAAGAAAAGCATTTGTAACTCATTGCATACAAACATAGAAGTAACTCTCGTAGCTTAAAGAACACACAGCAGAGCAGTTTGTATAATACGTTTCTTCTGTGTTTCAGACGCGTTCTTACTGCTATTTCCTCAAGGATGAGATTTGGCTGGAAATGACTGTTTTGAGATTCTCCACAGAAAGAGTTGCTAAACTGCTGCATACACACATCAGTGTAACTCAGTAAGTTAAATTCACACCGTGAAGTTCATTCTGTTAGAACACTCCATTTTGGTTTTAGAGTGAGATGGTTTTCTGAACACCATATACTCCCATTCATTCAGGAATATCCAAATGCAGCTCATAGAAAAAAAGAGTTTGTAACTCGCTGCATAAAAACATAGATGCAACTCCCTTGCTGAATGAACCCATAACAGAGCAGTTTGAAAAATACATTTCTTCTGTGTTTCATCTGCGTTCTTACTGCTATTTCTTCCAGGTGGGAATTTGGCTGGAAATAACCGTTTTGACATTCCCCACAGAAAGAGTTGCTAAACTGCTTCATGCACACATCAGTGTAACTCTGTAAGTAGAATTCACACAGTGAAATTCATTCTGTTAGAACGCTCCATTTTGGTTTTAGAGCGAGATGTTTTGCTGAACACCATATACTCCCATTCTTTGGGGAAAATATAAAAGCAGCGCATAGAAGAAAAGCATTTGTAGCTCGCTACATAAAAACATAGATACCACTCTCTTAGCTGAACAAACATACAGCAGAGCAGTTTGAATAATATGTTTCTTATGTGTTTCACATGCATTCTTATTATTTCTTCTAGGCAGAGATTTTCCTGGAAATGACTGTTTTGAGATTCTCCACAGAAAGAGCTGCTAAACTGCTGCAAACACACATCTGTGAAACTCTGTAAGTTGAATTTACACAGTGAAGGTCATTCTGTAAGAATGCTCCATTTTGGTTTTAGAGTGAGATGTTTCTCTGAACACCATATACTCGCATTCATTCAGGAGTATCCAAATGCATCTCATAGAAGAAAAGCGTTTGTAACTCACTGCATACAAACGTAGATGAAACTTTCTTAGCTGGACGAACACACAGGAGAGCAGTTTGAATAATACTTTTCTTCTGTGTTTCAGATGCATTCTTACTGCTATTTCTTCTAGACCGGGATTTGACTGGAAATAACTGTTTTGAGATTATCCACAGAAAGAGTTTCTAAACTGCTGCATACACACATCAGTGTAACTCTGTAAGTTGATTTCACACAGTGAAGTTCATTCGATTAGAACACTCCGTTTTGGTTTTAGCGTGAGGTGTTTCTCTGAATACCATATACTCCCATTCATTCAGGAATATCCAAACGCAGCTCATAGAAGAAAAGCATTTGTAACTCACTGCATACGCACATAGATGCAAATCTCTTACCTTAACGAACACAAAGCAGAGCAGTTTGAGCAATGTGTTTCTTCTGTGTTTCAGACACGTTCTTACTACTATTTCTTCTAAGCAGGGATTTGGCTGGAAATAACTGTTTTGAGATTCTCCACAGAAAGGGTTACTAAACTGCTGCATATACACATAAGTGTAACTCTGTAAGCTGAATTCACACAGTAAAGTTCATTCTGTTAGAACGTTTCATTTTGGTTTTAGAGTGAGATATTTCTCTGAACACCATGTACTCTCATTCATTCAGGAATATCCCATCGCAGCTCTTAGAAGAAAAGTGTTTGTAACTCGCTGCATACACACATAGATGCAACTCTCTTACCTGAACGAACACACAGCAGAGCAGTTTCAGTAATGCGTTTCTTCTGTGTTTCAGACACGTTCTTACTGCTATTTCTTCTAAGCATGAATTTGGCTGCAAGTGACTGTTTTGAGATTCTCCACTGAAAGAGATGCTAAACTGCTGCATACACACATCAGTGTAACTCTGTAAGTTGAATTCACACAGTGAAGTTCATTCTGTTAGAACGCTCAGTTTTGGTTTTAGAGCGAGATGTTTCTCTGAAAACCATATACTCTCATTCATTCAGGACTATCCAAATGCAACTCTTAGAAGAAAAGCATTTGTAACTCGCTGCATTCACACATAGATGCAACTCTCTTATCTGAATGAAAAAACAGTATAGCAGTTTGAGTAATGGGTTTCTTCTGTGTTTCAGATGCATTCTTACTGTTATTTCTTCTAAGCGGGGATTTGGCTGCAAATGACTGTTTTGAGATTCTCCACAGAAAGAGTTGCTAAACTGCTGCATACACACATCAGTGTAACTCTGTAAGTTGAATTCACACAGTGAAGTTCATTCTGTTAGAATGCTCCGTTTTTGTTTTAGAGTGAGATATTTATCTGAACACCGTATACTCCCATTGATTCAGGAATATCCAAATGCAGCTCATATAAGTAAAGCGTTTGTAACTCCCTGCATACACATATGGATGCAACGCTCTTAGCTCAATGAACACACAGCAGAGCATTTTGGGTAATATGTTTCTTCTGTGTTTCAGACTCATTCTTACCGCTATTTCTTCTAAGCGGGGATTTGGCTGGAAATGACTGTTTTGAGATTCTCCACAGTAAGAGTTTCTAAACTGCTGCATACACATATCAGTGTAACTCTGTATGTTGAATGAACACAGTGAAGTTCATTCTGTTAGAACGCTCCATTTTGGTTTTAGGGCGAGATATTTCTCTGAACCCATATACTCCCATTCATTCAGGAATATTCAAATGCAGCTCATAGAAGAAAACCGTTTGTAACTCGCTGCATAGAAACATAGATGCAACTCTCCAAGCAGAACGAATACACAGCAGAGCAATTTGAGTAATCTGTTTCTTCCGTGTTTCAGATGCGTTCTTACTGTTATTTCTTCTAAGCGGGGATTTGGCTGGAAATGACTGTTTTGAGATTCTCCACAGAAAGAGTTGCTAAACTGCTGCATACACACATCGTGTAACTCTGTAAGTTGATTTCACACAGTGAAGTTCATTCTTTTAGAGCGTTCCATTTTGGTTTTATAGCGAGATGTTTCTCTGAATACCATATACTCCTGTTCATTCAGGAATATCCAAACGCAACTCATAGAAGAAAAGCATATGTAACTCACTGCATACACACATAGATGCAAATCCCTTACCTGAATGAACACACCACAGAGTAGTTTGAGCAATGCGTTTCTTCAGTGTTTCAGACGTGTTATTACTGCTATTTCTTCTAAGCAGGGATTTGGTTGTAAATGACTGTTTTGAGATTCTCCACAGAAAGAGTTGTTAAACTGCTGCATAACACATCAGTGTAACTCTGTAAGTGGAATTCACACAGTGAAGTTCATTGTGTTAGAACGTTCCATGTTGGTTTTAGAGCGAGATGAGTCTCTGAACACCATACACTCCCATTCATTCAGGAATATCCAAACGCAGCTCATACATGAAAACCGTTTGTAATACGCTGTATACACACATAGATGCAATTTTCTTACCTGAACAAAGACACAACAGAGCAGTTTGAGTAATCCCTTTCTTCTGTGTTTCAGACGCATTCTTACTGCTATTTCTTCTAAGCAGGAATTTGGCTGGAAATGACTGTTTTGAGATTCTCCACAGAAACAGTTTCTAAATTGCAGCATACACAGATCAGTGTAACTGTGTAAGTTGATTTCACACAGTGAAGTTCATTTGGTTAGAACGCTCCGTTTTGGTTTTAGCGTGAGATGTTTCTCTGTATACCATATACTCCCATTCAATCAGGAATATCCAAACGCAGCTCATAGAAGAAAAGCATTTGTAACTCGCTGCATACACACATAGATGCAAATCTCTTACCTTAACGAACACACAGCAGAACAGTTTGAGCAATGTGTTTCTTCTGTGATTCAGACATGTTCTTACTACTATTTCTTCTAAGCAGGGATTTGGCTGGAAATGACTGTTTTGAGATCTCCACAGAAAGGGTTGCTAAACTACTGCATACACACATCAGTGTAACTCTGTAAGCTGAATTCACACAGTCAATTTCATTCTGTTAGAACGTTTTGTTTTGTTTTAGAGCGAGATATTTCTCTGAACACCATATACTCTCATTCATTTAGGAATATCCCATTGCAGCTCATAGAAGAAAAGCGTTTGTAACTCGCTGCATACACACATAGATGCAACTGTCTTACCTGAACGAACACACAGCAGAGCAGTTTGAGTAAGGTGCTTCTTCTGTGTTTCAGACACGTTTTTACTGCTATTTCTTCTAAGCGGGTATTTGGCTGAAAATGAGTGATTTGAGATTCTCCACAGAAAGAGTTGCTAAACTGCTGCATACACACATCAGTGTAACTCTGTAAGTTGAATTCACCCAGTGAAGTTTATTCTGTTAAAACACTACGTTTTGGATTTAGAGCGAGATGTTTCTCTGAACACCACATACTCCCATTTATTCAGGAATATCCAAACGCAGCTCATAGAAGAAAACCGTTTGTAACTCGCTGCATACCCACATAGATGCAACTCTATTACCCGAATGAACACACAGCAGAGCAGTTTGAGTAATGCTTTTCTTCTGTGTTTCAGACGCGTTCTTACTGCTATTTTTTCTAAGCAGGGATTTAGCAGGAAATTACTGTTTTGAGATTCTCCGCTGAAAGAGTTGCTAAACTGCTGCATACACACATCAGTGTAACTCTGTAAGTTGAATTCACACAGTGAAGTTTATTCATTTAGAATGCTCCATTTTGGTTTTAGAGCGAGATGTTTCTCTGAACACCATATACTCCCACTCATTCAGGAATATCCAAACGCAGCTCATTGAAGAAAAGCTTTTGTAACTCGTTGCATAAAACATATATGCAACTCTCCTAGCTGAAGGAACACACAGCAGAGCAGTGTGAGTAATACGTTTCTTCTGTGTTTCAGACTCTTTCTTAATGCTATTTCTTCTAAGAGGGAATTAGGCTGGAAATAACTGTTTTGAGATTCTCCACAGAAAGAGTTTCTAAACTACTGCACACAGACATCAGTGTAATTCTGTAAGTTGATTTCACACAGTGAAGTTCATTTAATTAGAATGCTCCATTTTGGTTTTAGAGCGAGATGTTTATCTGAACACCACATACTCCCATTCATTCAGGAATATGCAATCGCAGCTCATAGAAGAAAAGCGTTTGTAACTCGCTGCATACACACATAGATGCAACAGTCTTACCTGAATGAACACACAGCAGAGCAGTTTGAGTAATGCGTTTCTTCAGTGTTTCAGACCCGTTCTTACTTCTATTTCTTCTAAGCTGGGATTTGGCTGGAAATGACTGTTTTCAGATTCTCCACAGAAAGAGTTGCAAAACTGCTGCATACACACATCAGTGTAACTCTGTAAGTTGAATTCACACAGTGAAGTTCATTCTGTTAGGATGTTCCATTTTGGTTTTAGAGCGAGATGTTTCTCTGAACACCATATACTCCCATTCATTCAGGAATATCCAAACGCAGCTCATAGAAGAAAATAGTTTGTAACATGCTGCATACACACATAGATGCAAGTCTCTTACCTGAACGAAGACCGAGCAGAGCAGTTTGAGTAATGCGTTTCTTCTGTGTTTCAGAAGTGATTTACTGCTATTTCTTCTAAGCAGGGATTTGGCTGGAAATGACTGTTTTGAGATTCTCCACAGAAAGAGTCGCTAAACTGCTGCATACACACATCAGTGTAATTCTGTAAGTTGATTTCACACAGTGAAGTTCATTCTGTTAGAACTCTCCGTTTTGGTTTTAGAGCTAGATGTTTCTCTGAACACCATATACTCCCATTTATTCAGGAATATCCAAATGCAACTCCCAGAAGAAAACCCTTTGTAACTCGCTGCATACACACATAGATGCAAATCTCTTACCTGAACAAACACCCAGCAGAGCAATTTGAGCAATACATTTCTTCTGTGTTTCAGACGCGTTCTTATTGCTATTTCTTTTAACAGTGATTTGGCTGGAAATGACTGTTTTGAGATTCTCCACAGAAAGAGTTGCTAAACTGCTACATACACACATCAGTGTAACTCTGTAAGTTGAATTTACACAGTGAAGTTCATTTGTTATAATGTTCTGTCTTGGTTTTAGAGCGAGATGTTCCTCTGAACACCATATACTCCCATTCATTCAGGAATATCCAAACGCAGCTATTAGAAGAAAAGCATTTGTAACTCGCTGCATTCACACATAGATGCAAATCTCTTACCTGAATGAACACAGCAGAGCAGTTTGAGCAATGTGTTTCTTCTGTGTCTCAGATGCGTTCTTACTGCTATTTCTTCTAAGCGGGGATTTGACTGGAAATAACTGTTTTGAGATTCTCCACAGAAAGAGTTGCTAAACTGCTGCATACCCACATCTGTGTAACTCTGTATGTTGAATTCACACAGTCAGGTTCATTCTGTTAGAACGTTCCATTTTGGTTTTAGAGCGAGATGTTTCTCTGAAAACCATATACTCCCATTCATTCAGGAATATCCAATCACAGCTCATAGAAGAAAAGCGTTTGTAACACGCTGCATACACACATAGATGCAACTCTCTTACTTGAATGAACACACAGCAGAAGAGTTTGAGTAATGCGTTTCTTCTGTGTTTCAGACACGTTCTTACTGCTATTTCTTCTAAGCGGGGATTTCACTGGAAATGAGTGTTTTAAGATTCTCCACAGAAAGAGTTGCTAAACTGCTGCATACACACATCAGTGTAACTCTGTAAGTTGAATTCATGCAGTGAAGTTCATTCTGTTAGAATGCTCCATTTTGGTTTTAGAGTGAGATGTTTCTCAGAACATCATATTCTCCCATTCATTCAGGAATATCCAAACGCAACTCACAGAAGAAAACCGTTTGTAACACGCTCCATACACACATAGATGCAACATTCTTACCTTAACGAAGACACAGTGGAGCAGTTTGAGTAATGCGTTTCTTCTGTGTTTCAGACACGTTCTTAATGCTATTTCTTCTAAGCGAGTATTTGGCTGAAAATGACCATTTTGAGATTCTCCACAGAAAGTGTTGCTAAATTTCCGCATACACACATCAGTGTAATACTGTAAGTTGAATTCACGCAGTGAAGTTCATTCTGTTAAAATGCTCCATTTTGGTTTTAGAGGGAGATGGTTCTCTGAACACCATATACTCCCATTCATTCAGGAATATCCAAACGCAGCTCATAGAATAAAACCGTTTGCAACTCGCTGCATACACACATAGATGCAACTCTCTTAGCTGAACGAACTCACAGCAGAGCAGTTTGAGGAATATGTATCTTCTGTGTTACAGTATCATTATTACTGTTATTTCTTCAAGGTGGGGATGCTGCTGGAAATAACAGTTTTGAGATTCTCCAGAGAAAGTGTTGCTAAACTGCTGCATAAACACATCAGTGTAACTCTGTAAATTGAATTCACACAGTCAAGTTCATTCTGTTAGAATGCTCTGTGTTGGTTTTAGAGTGAGAGGTTTCTCTTAACACCATATACTCCTATTCATACAGGAATATCCAAACTTAGCTCATAGAAGAGAAGCATTTGTAACTCCCTGCATGCAAACATGGATGCAACCCTCTTAGCTGAATGAAAACACAGCAGCGCAGTTTGAGTAATACATTTCTTCTGTGTTTCAGATGCGTTCTTACTGCTATTTATTCTAGGTGGGAATTCACCTGGAAATGACTGTTTTGAGATTCTCCAAGAAAGATTTGCTAAACTGCTGCATACACACATCAGTGTAACTCTGTAAGTTTAATTCACACAGTGAAGTTCACTCTGATAGAATGATCCATTTTAGTTTTAGAGTGAGATATTTCTCTGAACATCATATACTCCCATTCATTCAGGAATATCCAAACGCTGCTCATAGAAGAAAAACTTTTGTAGCTCACTGCATACAAAGATAGATGCAACTCAGCTGAACGAACACACAGCAGAACACTTTGAGTAATATTTTTCTTCTGTGTTTCAGATGCGTTCTTGCTGCTCTTTCTTCTAGGCAGGGATTTGCCTGGAAATGACTGTTTTCAGATTCTCCACAGAAAGATTTGCTAAACCGCGGCATACACACATCAGTGTAACTTTGTACGTTGAATTCACACAGTGAATTTCATTCTGTTAGAACGCTCTGTTTTGATTTTAGAGCGAGATGTTTCTCTGAAGACCATATACACCCATTCATCCAGGAATATCCAAACGTAGCTCATAGAAGAAAAGCCTTTGTAACTTGCTGCATGCAAACATCGATGCAAGTCCCTTACCTGAATGGACACACAGCAGAGTAGTTTGAGTAATACGTTTCTTCTGTGTTTCAGATGTGTTCTTATTGCTATTTCTTCCAGGCGGGTATTTGGCTGGAAATGACGGTTTGGAGATTCTCCACAGAAGTAGATGCTAAACTGCTGCATACACACATCAGTGTAATTCTGTAAGTTGAATTCACAGTGAAGTTCTTTCTGTTAGAATGCTCCGTTTTGGTTTTAGAGTGAGATGTTTCTCTGAACACAATGTACTCCCATTCATTCAAGAATATCCAAACGCAGCTCATAGAAGAAAAGCGTTTGTAACTCACTGCATGCAAACATAGATGCAACTCAGTGGAATGAACACACAGCATAGCAGTTTGAGTACTACATTTATTCTGTGTTACAGATGCGTTATTACTGCTATTTCTTCTAGACAGGGATTTGGCTGGAAATGACTGTTTTGAGATTCTCCAGAGAAACAGTTGCTAAACTGCTACATACACACATGAGTGTAACACTGTAAGTTGAATTCACCCAGTGAAGTTCATTCTGTTAGAATGCTCCGTTTTGGTTTTAGAGTGAGATGTTTCTCTGAACACCATACACTCCATTCATTCAGGAATATCCAAACGCAGCTCATAGAAGAAAAGCTTTTGTAACTCCCTGCATACGTAGATGCAACTCAGTAGAACAAACCCACAGCAGATCAGTTTGTGTAATACGTTGTCTCTGTGTTTCAGATGCATTCTTACTACTAATTCTTCTAGGTGGGGATTTGGCTTTAAATGACTGTTTTGAGATTCTCCACAGAAAGATTTGCTAAACTGCTGCATACACACATCAGTGTAGCTTTGTAAGTTCAATTCACACAGTGAAGTTCATTCTGTTAGAACGCTCCATTTTGGTTTTAGAGCGAGATGTTTCTCTGAACACCATATACTCCCATTCATTCAGGAATATCCAAACGCAGGTCATAGAAGAAAAGCGTTTTTAACTCACTGCACACAGAGATAGATGCAACTCAGCTGAACAAACACACCGCAGTACACTTTGAGTAATACGTTTCTTCTGTGATTCACATGAGTTTTTACTGCTACTTCTTCTAGGCAGGGATTTGCCTGGAATTGACTGTTTTCAGATTCTCCACAGAAAGATTTGCTAAACTGCTGTATACACACATTAGTGTAACTCTGTAAGTTGCATTCACACAGTGAAGTTCATTGTGTTAGAACACTCTGTTTTGGTTTTACAGTGACATGTTTCTCTGAAAACCATATACTACCATTCATTCGGAAATATCCAGACGTAGCTCACAGAAGAAAAGGGTTTGTAACTCTCTCCTTGAAAACATAGATGCCACTCTTAACTGAACGAACACACAGTAGATTATTTTGAATCATACGTTTCTTCTGTGTTTCAGACGTGTTCTTACTGCTATTTCTTCTAGGAGGGAATTTGCCTGGAAATGACTCTTTTGAGATTCTCCACAGAAAATGTTGCTAAACTGCTGCATACACACATCAGTGTAACTCTGTAAATTGAATTTACACAGTCAAGTTCATTCTGTCAGAATGCTCTGTTTTGGTTTTAGAGTGAGAAGTTTCTCTGAACAGTATATACTCGCATTCATTCAGGAATATCCAAACGTAGCTCATAGAAGAAAAGCGTTTGTAGCTTGCTACATGCAAAAAAAGATGCAACTTCTTTAGCTGAATGAACACACAGCCGAGCAGTTTGAGAAATACATTTCTTCTGGGTTTCAGATGCATTCTTACTGCTATTTCTTCTAGGCAGGGATTTGGCTGGAAAAGACTGTTTTGAGATTCTCCAGAGAAAGAGTTGCTAAACTGCTGCATACGCACATCAGTGTAACCCTGTAAGTTGAATTCACCCAGTGAAGTTCATTCTGTTAGAATGCTCCGTTTTGGTTTTAGAGCGAGATGTTTCTCTGAACACCATACACTCCCATTCATTCAGCTATATCCAAACGCAGCTCATAGAAGAAAATCTTTTGTAACTCGCTGCATACATAGATGCAACTCAGTAGAATGAACCTACAGCAGATCAGTTTGTGTGATACTTTTTTTATGTGTTTCAGATGCGTTCTTACTGCTAATTCTTCTAGGTGGGGATTTGGCTGGAAATGACTGTTTTGAGATTCTCCACAGAAAGATTTGCTAAACTGCTGCATACACACATCAGTGTAGCTCTGTAAGTTGAATTCACACAGTGAAGTTAATTCTGTTAGAACACTCTGTTTTGATTTTGGAGGCAGATGTTTCTCTGAACACCAAATTTTCCCATTTATTCTGGAATATCCAAACATAGGTCATAGAAGAAAAGCGTTTGCAACTCACTGCATACAAAATAGATGCAACTCAGCTGAAGGAACACACAGCACAACAGTTTGAGTAATATGTTTCTTCTGTGATACACATGAGTTCTTACTGCTACTTCTTCTAGGCAGGGATTTGCCTGGAATTGACTGTTTTCAGAATCTCCACAGAAACTTTTGCTAAACTCCTGTATATACACGTCAGTGTAACTCTGTAAGTTGCATTCACACAGTGAAGTTCATTGTGTTAGAACGCTCCGTTTTGGTTTTAGAGTGATATGTTTCTCTGAAAACCATATACTAACATTCTTTCAGGAATATCCAAACTTAGCTCATAGAAGGAAAGGGTTTGGAACTCGCTGCATGCAAACATAGATGCAACTCCCTTAGCTGAACGAACACAGAGCACAGTAGTTGGAGTAATACGTTTCTTCTGTCTTTCAGATGCGTTCTTACTGCTATTTCTACTAGGAGGGGATTTGGCTGAAAATGACTGTTTTGAGACTCTCCACAGAAAGAGTTACTAAACTGTTGCATACACACATCAGTGTAACTCTGTAAGTTGAATTCACACAGTGAAGTTCGTTCTGTTAGAATGCTCCGTTTTGGTTTTAGAGCAAGACGTTTCTCTGAACCCCATATACTCCCATTCATTCAGGAATATTCAAACGCAGCTCATAGCAGAAAAGCTTTTGTAACTCACTGCATACAAAGGTAAATGCATCTTAGCTGAAGGAACACAGTAGAACAGTTTCAATAATACGTTTCTTCTGTGTTTCGAATGCGTGCTTACTTCCATTTCTTCCAGGTGGGGATTTGACTGGAAATGACTGTTTTGAGATTCTCCACTGAAAGATTTGCTAACCTGCCGCATACACACATCAGTGTAATTCTTAAGTTGAATTCAAACGCTGAAGTTCATTCTGTTAGAATGCTCCGTTTTGGTTTTAGAGTGAGATGTTTCTCTGGACACCATATACTCCCATTCATACAGGAAAATCCAAACGCAGCTCATAGAAGAAAAGCGTTTGTAACTCGCTGCATGCAAACATAGATGCAACTCTTAGCTGAACGAACACATAGTAGAGCATTTTGAATCATACGTTTCTTCTGTGTTTCAGACGTGTTCTTACTGATATTTCTTCTAGGTGGGGATTTGCCTGGAAATGACTGTTTTGCAATTCTCCACAAAAAGAGTTGCTGAACTGCTGCATACACTCATCAGTGTAATTGTGTAAATTGAATTCACACAGTCAAGTTCATTCTGTTAGAATCCTCCGTTTTGGTTGTAGAGCGAGATGTTTCTCTGAAGACCATATACTCCCATTAATTCAGGAATATCCAAACGTAGCTCATAGAAAAAAAGGGTTTGTAACTGGCTGCATGCAAACATAGATACAACTCTCTGAGATGAACAAACAAACAGCAGACCAGTTTGAGTAGTACATTTCTTCTGTGTTGCAAATGTATTATTACTGTTATTTCTTCTAGGTGGGAATTTGGCTGGAAATGACTGATTTGAGATTCTCCACAGAAAGAGTTGCTAATCTGCTGCATACACACAGCAGTGTAACTCTGTAAGTTGAATTCACAGTGAAGTTCATTCTGTTAGAAGGTTCCGTTTTGGTTTTAGAGCGAGATGATACTCTGGACACCATATACTCTCATTCATTCAGGAATATCCAAACGCAGCTCATAGAAGAAAAGCGTTTGTAACTTGCTGCATGCAAACATAGATTCAACTCAGTGGAACGAACACACATTATAGCAGTTTGAGTACTACATTTATTCTGTGTTACAGTCGTGTTATTACTGCTATTTCTTCTAGGCAGGAATTTGGCTGGAAATGACTGTTTTGAGATATTCCAGAGAAACAGTTGCTAAACTGCCACATACACACATGAGTGTAATTATGTAAGTTGAATTCACCCAGTGAAATTCGTTCTGTTAGAATGCTTCATTTTGGTTTTAGAGTGAGATGTTTCTCTGAGCACCATACACTACCATTCATTCAGGAATACCCAAACGCAGCTCATAGAAGAAAAGCTTTTGTAACGCACTGCATACATAGATGCAACTCAGTGGAACAAACTCACAGCAGATCAGTTTGTGTAATACCTTTTTACTGTGTTTCAAATGCGTTCTTACTGCTAATTCTTCTAGGTGGGGATTTGGCTGGAAATGACTGCTTTGAAATTCTCCACAGAAAGATTTGCTAAACTGCTGCATACACACATCAGTGTAGCTTTGTAAGTTGAATTCACACAGTGAAGTTTATTCTGTTAGAACGCTCCATTTTGGTTTTAGAGCAAGATGTTTCCCTGAACACCATATACTCCCATTCATTCAGGAATATCCAAACACAGGTCATAGAAGAAAAGCGTTTATAACTCACTGCATACAAAGATAGATGCCACTCAGCTGAACGAACACACAGTGGAACACTTTGAGTAATCCGTTTCTTCTGTGATTCACATGAGTTCTTACTGCTACTTCTTCTAGGCAGGGATTTGCCTGGAATTGACTGTTTTCAGATTCTCCACAGAAAGATTTGCTAAACTGCTGTATACACACATCAGTGTAACTCTGTAAGTTGCATTCACACAGTGAAATTCATTGTGTTAGAAC